>OZ037757.1:4647199-4775235 GCA_964035475.1 Salix caprea | reverse complement strand
GACGGAGAAAGAGATATATTTAAAGCAAGTTGCTCCGATCCTACCGTGGAAATGACTTCCCTGGCCTCCTCCATTAAACTACTCCACCAGCCAGTGCCTGGATCGGGGCTGGTGATTGAATTGTCCGTAGTAGTGTGTGATGATAAAAAACTTGAGATTTGCATAATAGATTTTAAGTTTGAGTCAAGATCATGTATATCTTATAAGAATCCGAGATATCTAGAGTTTTAATCACTTACTTGGCCTCACAAAACACGTTTCTAGAAATAGAATTTTCTCGAGTAAAAAAAAACAGATAGACGATGATCTTGTCCTTTTCTTCTGGCTAATAACCTGTGATCTTGGAACATAGATCCGCGCTGCTCCAAGATCATGATTTGAATCTGGATGGCGCGCTCCTCTTGAATTTGCCTTTTCTTGTCCAGGCGGAGGAGAATTTTAGCTGTACAATTAACTTCAAGTGCTGATAACATGTTAATTGCATGAAAGAATTCGGAGATTTTAATGTCATCATTGCCTCTCCTTTCACGTCTTTAATACCTTGCCGATGTGAGATTACCTTGCCGGGAATACCACCTTTCCCATTTTACGATGAATTGAGTATGTGTCTTGGATCGAGTTTTAGCAATCATAATCCCGAAGCTACAAACATAACTTTCCAGCAAAGTATCAATTAACACACACACACCCCATCATTATCAATGGAACGACAGGCAGATTAGTCTTCAAATTTCTATTCCGAGACGTGGAGGCCCTGGCTATCACGAACAGCTCGATCAATTCGAACAGGAAAATTAAAACAACACTTCGATGACCGTGACATTCGAGCAGTAAATTAGATTAAAGTTTAACTTGATTATCAGAATTTTGCTGTCTGGCTAAGATTTTAAAAAAGAAAAGGCAATTAATGCTCATGGAGGCTCAAAGAAGCTTCATGGAGAATTAAACAATCGGCATAAGAATATAATCAACGGCGGCTTGTTAAATTTAACAATTATTTAATTATTTCTATCCGAATCCACAGCACGATACATTGTGGCCTGTTTTACAAAGCTTTTTGATCTTTATCAGAGATAAATAGCTTGTTTATTTTTGGATTCTAAAGTGTTTTTTTTTCTTAAATGATTTTTTTTTGGTTTGTTTTTAATGAAGTTTTTTTTTTGTGCTTTGGGGTCATTTTAATTTTAATTTGTTGAAGTTAAAAATTACTAAATTTTTAAATACCTTCAAATTTTCGTTTTACTGTGAATTTATTGTTTTTTTTTATTTCAAAAATATCTTCAATTGTTTTTAATTTTTTTTTTATATTTTCGTATCATTGTACAAATATAATTTTTATTTATTTATATACATTTTGAAATAAAATTACTTTAATAACTACTTACAATACCTGGCTTATAATCTCACTTTTTTGTAAGTGCTCATCAAAAAATAAAAATAAAAATAAAAATAAAATATGCCCAACTCGTATAAAAAGGGGAGGGTATCATAGTAACCATCGCGACCATCACCCGACATTACAAGGCCTGTAAACCAAAAACACAGAGGCAGAAGCAGAGGCAAAATATTTGTTTGCTCTGTTTCTTAGAACACTATAGGGCAGGGCGGGAGTGGTTTTCTCAGCAAAAAGCAACCACTGTTAGGCGTTTCTTTTTGCCAGATCTCATACAGCTGCAGCGTGCAAAGTTTCCTTTTAAAGATAAGAGGGATAGGTACTAGGTAGAGATACATTCTTTTGCATGCTGGGTCATCATGCCTGTCATCGGATTTTGATGCGGTGCACGGCCAATTCTGTAAATAAATCAGCATTCAAGGGAAGGATATCTCATAATTAGCTGGTAGAAGAGGGAAATTAATGTGCTGCCAAATTTCCTTTCGTTGTTTATATGAGAATCTGCAATGTATGGTAGAATAGTAACCACTCTCAAGGAAAAGCTGTAGCAGCCGTTTTTAGATTACAGTACTCTACTCGGTGTTATCTTACTCTTAAAGGCATAAAACGAGGGAGGCACCTGTGTCTTTGCCAAAAGGAGTAGGAGTTAAAGAAGTGCCAGCTTTGCAGAACCGCCGCACATTTTCCGGTAAAGGCCCCTTAATTTCCCTGTCTCCACATTATAAATCCGGGAGAGATCTTCAGAGGACTCAAAAAACCAACTGCCATCACAACTCTTTTAAGGTTATTGGTTTGCTCTCGGTGTGTTTTTGGGTTCTTGGTCTGGCTTAGGCTTTGTCTTAATTATGGCTTTCCTCTTTGTTTCAGATCTGTTGAGGAGTAGAGAAGGAAAATGTCTAATCAGAAACAAGGAGAGGAGGCTATGGTGTCTAGCTTCAATGACACTGACCATGAAGAGAGAGAGGAAGCAAGCAAGGATGAATCTGATTTTAGCCTTAAAAGCTTTCTTTGGCATGGAGGGTCTGTGTATGATGCCTGGTTTAGCTGTGCTTCAAACCAGGTACTAGTGCAAAATCAGCTCAAAAGCCAGTTCATAATTTGACGGAAAAAGAGTTGAACCTTTTCGTTAGTTTTGACCAAGAAATATGGATTTGTTTTTGTGCAGGTTGCTCAGGTTCTGTTAACACTGCCATACTCTTTCTCTCAAATGGGGATGCTTTCAGGCATAATTTTGCAGGTATTCTATGGTTTTCTTGGAAGTTGGACTGCCTACCTTATCAGTGTTCTCTATGTTGAATACCGAAGCAGAAAGGAGAAAGAGAATGTCAACTTCAAGAACCATGTTATACAGGTTAGCCTTCCGAAAACCCACAGTACAAGAACAAAAGGAAAGAAATAAAATTTGAGCTTTATATTATGTCTTCCAAAATTATTGTTTTAAAAAATACCATTTCTATTTTATCTAAATTTTGAGTCTGCAGTGGTTTGAAGTGCTAGATGGATTACTGGGCCCAACTTGGAAAGCTGTTGGATTGGCCTTTAACTGCACTTTTCTCCTGTTTGGTTCTGTCATACAGCTTATAGCCTGTGCAAGGTTAGTTCTTGTTTCTTCTCTGTTCTTGTATTTCCCCCCACTTTTCCAGATTATTGAATATGGGTTTTGTTGATGCACTGATTTGAGTGGATCACAGCAATATCTACTACATAGATGACAAGTTTGACAAGCGGACGTGGACCTATATTTTTGGAGCTTGCTGTGCCACCACAGTTTTCATTCCTTCGTTTCACAACTACAGAATTTGGTCATTTCTTGGACTTGGAATGACTACCTACACAGCTTGGTATATGACTATTGCATCTCTTGTTCACGGCCAGGTAATTAAAATATATATCAACATCCAGATGTTTTATTAGCATCAACTTTATTCACATTCCACGCCAGCAGGGTTTGATTTTTGTTTTTCCTTAAATTATTATTACCTTTATTTTACAGGTTGATGGGGTAACTCACTCGGGCCCAGCAAAGGCTGTTCTATATTTTACAGGAGCCACCAATATCCTCTACACTTTTGGTGGGCATGCTGTCACTGTGTAAGAAGTCTTTCTTATTTTTAGTTTATTTCTCATGGAAATTATGGGTTTAACAAGGAGGAAGTTTTCACAGCGAGTAGCTTGATAACAATACCTTAAATGATAGAGTCCATGAAAGTTGATAGTTAATGAGATCCCATCTATAAAACGCTAAAAGAACTAAATTCTTCTGGTAAAAGATGCCGTGATTGACAGGCATGTGTTACGCCTCAAATAGGGCCCGGTCTGGTTTTGACTGGTAAAATGTACCTAACTGATGTTAGGTTCGTCATGCCAGGAAAGTTGCTGTTAAGCTCCCCATAATCTATTGCTGTGTCATCAAATTAACTACAGGAACCTTGACAAGCATGTTAGCTAATCATTTGGATTCAAATTCCTGTGATACCCCAGATGGAGGAATTTAGGACAAAGTCCTACTTTTATACATGTTAGACCTCTTCTCTTTAACGTGTTAAAGTTTACACATCTGTTAGTTCCTAAACAACAATACTTCACTGGCTCGTCTTAGCAAAACATAAAAAGGGAAAATTTATGGATTTATCATAACAAATCAATCCTTCACTCTTGTTTGCAACTATCCAGTTTCAAGTGGATTATTCTAATGGCCATGGCTTCTTGGTTATAGGGAAATCATGCACGCCATGTGGAAGCCTCGAAGGTTCAAGTACATTTATCTACTCGCTACCCTTTATGTGTTCACTTTAACTCTTCCATCCGCTGCTGCCACCTACTGGGCCTTTGGAGATCAACTCCTCACTCATTCAAATGCTTTCTCCCTGCTGCCCCGCACCGGATGGCGCGATGCTGCTGTAATCCTTATGCTTATCCATCAGGTTTTTGCACCCTTTTTTATCATCAATAACGCCTTGCAATCTATAATCAGTGATTAGGCAATCAAGAGAGAGGATTTGAACTCGTGATCTCTTACAAATCCAATGAGCTCACCATAGTAGCTTATTTTGCAACAATCATGATTTATGAACTGTTGCAGTGACATCTACAACGGTGCTAATTAGGCAAAGATAATTAGAATTGGTTGACTAAAATATGCTGAAAAGTTTCAGATGTGTGTGTGAATTGATTAACTTGACGTGTGTGTGAATTGCAGTTTATAACATTTGGGTTCGCCTGTACACCATTGTATTTTGTGTGGGAGAAAGTGATTGGCATGCATGATACAAAGAGCATATTGTTGAGGGCATTATGCCGGTTACCTGTGGTCATACCTATATGGTTCTTCGCAATTATATTTCCTTTCTTTGGACCAATTAACTCAGCTGTGGGGGCTCTTTTGGTCACCTTCACCGTCTACATCATCCCTGCTCTAGCTCATATGCTCACTTATCGATCTGCCTCGGCTCGACAGGTAAATGGTCAATTTTCTTGACCTCTTTTCTTCATCTCTACCTAATGATTGTACTATATATCTGGCTGGCACTGTCTAGTGCTTCCATGAACTTGCTAGCCCATTACTATAATGATCCCCCTTTATTATTAGTTACAATAATTTCCACCACAAAGGAACGTGGGTTGAAAGTTATTGTTTATGGGATTGCAGCCATATGATTAGTCACCAGGGAAGTCTATTTCGGTCCTAGTTTCATGCTAGCTGACTTAATTTGGTTCTATTAGCCACTTAATTAGCAGACCAATTCTAATGATGAGATCAGAGAGGAAAGTTGTCGATAGGGTACTATCCTCATTACAGAAATTTAAGCACATCAAAAGCATCAGAAGATGCTGTCGAAAGGGCACGATACCTTGTTGTACTGTATAAAATAATTATGAGGCAACCTTACTGATTGTAGAAAGTGCAGTAATTTCATGGATAGCTCCAGCTTGATAGCTCGATAACATGATAGCTTAGCTTGGTCTGTGGAATTGACTTCACTATTCTAGCCCCACTAATTGGTTCAACGGCTGAAATTTGATAATTCATTGCACAAGATAGATGAGGTTGGTCGCATCTGCTTGTCATTCAGTTATTTCCCACATATACACTTATACTGTTTTCTACTAGCCATATCTTGGCGATAGCTGGCTATCTATCTGAGCGTGCTTCCTGGGGTCACCGGTCTTATTCCTAGTGACGCATCAGAAAGTTAAAAATTGACTGTGCCCTCGAAATGAATAATAATACTGTTTTGATTATATTTTTATAGTATGCTTGAGCTCAAATTTTGATTCTGCAGATAAATTTCAATCAGGATAGAATGATTTTTTAGCAGCGCTCATTAATCTGTACACGTGCGCATCTTTTAAGCTGCAGCATCTTTAACAAGTCTCGTAAAGTTGTTTGTTTCGTTGTTGCGAAATGCAGAATGCAGTGGAGAAACCTCCTGTCTTCCTCCCAAGCTGGACAGCCATGTACGTATTGAATGCATTCATAGTGGTTTGGGTACTTGTGGTTGGCTTCGGATTGGGAGGGTGGGCCAGCATGTCCAATTTCATCAAGCAAGTTGACACATTTGGCCTTTTCGCCAAGTGCTACCAGTGTCCACCCTCGGCTTCTGCTAAACATCATTAGTTTGGGATTCTCCGAGTTAAACTATAAACCTCCTTACAGCATTTTAAATTGTCTCTCTCGTGTATTATACACAGTACACAGGTGCTGGCAGCAGCATCTCCCCTGTTTTGTGTTTTGTATAAGCCCTTCTATAAATAGCAGGTTATTTGCGAATAGTGATGTTTGCTATAGTATATGATCATATATCAGTGTTGTTCTTCTCTATTCAAAAGAGTACGTCTCAGAGTTAGCAAATGAAATTACTGGGGGCATCTTTCATTTCTCTTGAAGAATCTGCAATATCGATCGGCAACAGGGGAGTGTGCCTCTGATGATGTTTGATAAAACCATCTTTACTCGAGAAAATTTGGGGGTGTTGCCACCACGAGGCGTGACGTAATGACAAAGAGTTTGCGACCTGCACAGTAGATCTCGAGTTCGAGTCAAACTATGCACCCTGGTGAAAACTTAGAACAACCGAGGTTTTACTCGTATCCAAAAAATAAAATTTAGGGGGGGGTTTGTGAGTGGTAGTGTTCACTGGCTTGCACATTACCTAAAACCCCTGTGCATGTGAACCCACATGAATCCAAAACAAATCACTCCCTTAGATCTCCTTTGACTGCCTCTTTTGGTTCTCTTCACCATTATATTAATTAATTCGCATGGATTTATTACTTGTTTGTCTTGCTTCTCAACTGAAACCTGATAAGGGTGTTGACTGGTCAAATGGATAGAATGAGTTAAGTGCTTTCTCCATATTGATTTTTTTTTATTGTTCCACATGTAGCTTTCATCTTTGTTTCTCTCCCTTGAATTTAGCCACTTTTCAAAGTTCATGGCTGATCTTTTCTCATTTGTCTAAAAGTTCATGCCTGGGTTATCCATTGCAATGATCTATCAAGTGAGGACCCTGTAACTATATTTTAGAGAAAACAACAGCGAAGATAGTTGCTTCAAGCTGGGAAGCAGATAATTAGTAAAATGGACCTGTCGCAATTTATTTACTACTGCCATCAAAACCATGAGAATTCGAGTCTTTTTAGGAACAGAAACGAGAAGGGGAAAAATAAACATCAAGAACGACCACTTCTGTCTGAATCGGGGGTGGCTCCCGAGATACAAGCGGCCCTGGTCATAAATCGGCCGTGTCAAACCAATTAGCAGTTTTCGATAACTATGCTTTTAATGGCTGTACAGTGTTGAAGATGGAGCTCGAAATCTGCTACTGTTATGTATACGTTATCCCCCTTTTCATTAGTGTCTATCCATTATCTTAATGTTCAGTTTGTTTTTACCTTTTCAAGTTTGAGACTCTTTTAGTATAATAATATAAATTATATTTTGGGATTTTATTTAATAATTTAATTTTTTAAATGAGATATTTTCTTGATATTATATTAGAATTTTTATTGACCTTATGATTATGAGTTTGAATCTCACTACTTCTATTCTATTTGATAAAAATCAAGCACGGGGTAATGTGAGTCTGTGTAAGTTTCAAATCCAATGAGCTTTTACTCGAGGGGATGTGTTGAAGAATAATATAAATCATATTCTAGGACCTCACCTAACAAATCAAGTTTTAGGTGAGATGATTCATTGACAATAAAGACGTCGACGAAAGAGATTATGTTTGGTTGGGATTTTTGATTTCTGTCACATTGGTTTTCTTCTTGTTCTTTGTTTTTGCTCTTGCATAGTTCTATTATCGACATACAGGTCCACCACATTTGCCTTATAATGGGGGTAACATTTACTATGTATTGGTCTATGAAATGACCATAGACTAAGTTAAAGTTGGTCTTCAATGCGTGCACACCCATACACCAAGATTTTGCTCTTTTTGAAAAGAGAGGAAATTGGCCTCTTTTATTGGGTGACAAAGACGGATCAAAAGGGTTGTTTGCTCTTAGGATTGGCTGCAAATATTTTTGTCTCCAAAATAAAGGATATGGTGTGGATCTTTGTCGCTTTTTGTTTCTCTTGCCAGCACGATCAAGATGATGGGAATCAACGACTTTATCAAAAGTATATCAAGGAAACGTGCTTGGAGAAGAAAGAGCCATTTCACTCTCAAGTTCTCATTTTGGCTGGCAAAAGTAAGTCCTTTTTCCCCGTATGTTTAAATGTGGATTGAAAGTGAGCTCGATTTACTTTGAGCGATAAAGCTCTGTCCCATGATAGTGCTATTATTTTCACTTTATGTATAATGGTCTCTGTGCTATCTTTGTTAATTTTGACTTCAGTATGACTCTGTATTTGCATTTATTTTTTAAAACTTTTCTTCTTTTTTACAAATGTGAGGGCTGGGGACCTGATTTCCCAGTATGAAAAGTTCTGCTTTTTGGGCTATGATTGTGCCTCGATCCATGATGGTTTGGGCATGAGATGGAGGAGGGTCAAGTAATTGTGGGTTTGTCACATTCATGAGGTTCTTCGGCGATGGAATGGGCTTCTCCCGTAACCTCATCGATGCTGCCGTCCCACATTCAGGTGGGAATCCGTAGTGTTCGTAGGTAGCCCAAAGTTCCCAATTTGTTTGGGCATGGTTAGTAGCAGAAACAATTATTGTTATCACAAGGAAGGAAGAATTTTAAGCAGCAATACATGTTTTAAATTGAAGCTCATTTTGAATAAAAAACATTATCCAGTTTCTGAGAAAAATTAGTGATCCTGAGGATGAGTATTGTGTTCTTGGACTATTCGTTTTCCTCTCAGGATTGCTGGTATGCTTTTCACACCCCTTCCCTTTTACAGATGAGGCCATTACAAGTTTCACGAATTTCTCCATTTCGAGTCTCTAGCCATGGCAGTTTTCATACACCCCAGCAAGAGCTTTTCTTTAGAATGTCAGCCCTTCTAGAACAACTTGTCCAGCAAAATGTTTCTGATACCTATATTAGTATTAGCATCGAGAAAGTCAGATGCATGGATATTTTGTCCCCTGATTCTGTTCATGGGATTTCAGTAGAGTTGATGGATCTTTTTTGCGGGTGCTTCTACTTTTACTTATCTTAATTGGGTTGCTTTCCTTCAAGGAACGACATCGCATGGGGTTAAGTTGATATAATACCCAAGGTAGTCAAAATCGCGAGTCAACTCGCAAACTCGTACGAGTTTGCGAGTTGGCTCAGCAAACCTGGTTGGACCGGTAGAAAAACCGAAACCGGTCAAACTCGATCAAAATCGGGTTGACTTGTAAAATCGGACCGAATCGGTCCGATTTTACGAGTTCAAGAATTCGGCCCGAACAAAGCAATCATGGAAGAAAAGCCGGAGAGTTGCCGGAATCGTAACAAAAGTTTGATTGATTTTGTTCTGAACCACGCCCCTAACAATGCTCTCCACTCTGGGGCAGCTACTAGCATAATAATTCTGTCTAAGCTGGGAAGAAAAGAAAATGGAGAAGAGGAGATGAGGAGATGAGGGTGGGCGGCGGCATGGGAGAAGGAAATTGGGATTTAGGGTTATGTTAGGGACTTAGGGGCTTTTATACTTAGTTATTATAATAATAATAAAAAAAAAGGTAGGTTTGGGGTTATATAAATTAATAATAATAATAATAATATAGGGGTTTATAATAATAATAATAATAATAATTAGCATAAAAAATATTTTAAAAAAAATCCTATTAATTTAAGATAATAAATAACATTAATTAATTTATATTTCACATCAACAAAATATTTATTTTTAGTTTGTTAATTTTTACCTAATGAAATTCTATGGATATAATTGTCTTGTAATGTATTTTTCAATTATTTTGAACCATGCATGAACCTAAACTAATTAAGTTTTATGTCCATAATTATGCTATTTTGTATTCAGAAATATTTTACATACGATTTTATGATTTTTCTTCTCACACGATTTTAGCTGTGATTTTACGTTTTTTGTACGGAAAAATTCGGGTACGATCTTACGATTTTACGATCTGATTTTTCAGAGCCCTTTCCGATTCGTGTCAAAATCTCGATTTTGACTACCTTGATAATACCCTTTCAAGTGGTGAATAGAATAATGACGTGTCATTTCAGCTTGTAAAAAGCTGGGGAAACGTTTAACACGCTTGATATTGATGGTGGGAAACTAGTTTCCATTTCAATTTGTTAGACGACTTCCTTCCTTGCCTGCGGTTTGGCCAGCCACGTCCTTGTTGTCAGGAAAAGTCTAAGCACATCGAGGTGGTCCTTGAATAAGGATATACTCGCTCAAACAGGCATGGATCATGCACGTGTTTGGTTCACATCTTTTTCGCAGAACGTAACCGCCCCGGGTCGTGAAACACACATACTATTGAACTGTCGCTTTTAAAATGCGTTTCAGAAGCCGATTGTTACTGGAGTCTTGAATTTCCTTGGCCTCAAGCAAGATTGTCAAAAAATTTATTTTTTGACACGACAATAATGTAAATTCGGATTATAAAAAATTATAAGTAAAGTCTTTTTAACTAAATATATATTGGTGATTTTAGCTAATAAATTAAATTACAAAGTCATCAATATTATAATTAATTAATGAAATCTGTTAAAATTCCTTAATATAATCTGAATTTATATATCAAATCTCGAGTTCAAATCAGAATATTTATCGGTATAAAAGTTCAGAATAACTTCTTTTCTTTTGTTTTGGAGTGTTGTAACTTGTAAGAGATAAATGGATCTGCTTTTCAAGAGGCTCGGATTCGTTGTCCTTGAATCAGAAGAGGAAAACGGTTTATACCGATTTTTTACATAAAAAAAGAAACACTAAACAGGTTGGTTTAAATTGATAAAAAAAATAATTTAATTTAATTATTTTTATAGATAAAAACCGAAATGAATCGAAAATAATCACCCCTAATATAATCCATGTCCAGCTCGTTAAATCATGTTTAGGTGTTCTTTGTTGCATATGCATTATTACTTAATACTTTTTATTATAATTAAAATATTAACAAAAAAAATAATCCAAATCATTCCGAGACTTGACTGATTGAATGATAAGTGGCTAACACAGTTTGTTCCTTGTTAGATATATTTTTAGCGTGTGATAATGGTTATTATTTTCTTAAAGTATATTTTATTTTAAAATAAATATTTTTAAATCAACGTATCAATACAACATGTAAATATATAAAAAAGAGAATTTTAACCAAAAAAAAATATTGGACCGCCTGACCGAACACACCCTAAACAAATGGAGACAAAAACACGGCCGAACTGGTTGATTGGTTAATCCACGATCTTCATTCATGATTCAGAGTTTTCGTTTCTATACACCGACAAGACTAGACTTGAAGATATGGTTTTTGTGACAAGTAACTCCACGTGGAGTTCTCCACTCCACGTGACGAAAAGGAAAGGGAAGAAAAATTATTGAAAGCAAGCTTGAAAATCTAAAGTTACTAACATCGGCTCTACTTTCCTTAAGTTCGTGCGTTCGATTGCTCTTGATCGGGGGATGTTACAATCTTACTAGAAATAATCTCAAGTCTTAATCACACTCCCAAAACATGCACTAATTTCAACCCTTTTTTAGCCACATGAAAACCATAAGAAAAAATAAGAAAAAATCTCAATTGCAAGATTGAAGGAGATAGAGAAGGATGAGGACCAAAACGCCATCTCTAATATTGTATGTGTGGTTGGAGGTTTTAAATAAAAAAGCTCTTGGAAGAGCTTGGGGAAACATTATGTCGCCGAGTGCGTTAATTTTGAAAGGGAAAGAGAGAGGTCTGATTTCTTTTACTTTATTTTTTATAGCTTTTACTAGAAGAAGGTGTTGGAGAAAAGATGAGGTCTCTTGAAAAAAAAACTCAGCAATACCATCTCTACAGCAAAAAAAAAAAAAACAAATCCACCACGACAAATTTTATGGTATTTTTGGAGCAATTAATAATATCTAGTCTCTGAATCCTGAATTTTTTTTTAACAAAATATTTTTGAACGCAATGTGAAATATCTCTAATTAGATTTTTGTGTATAATTTTAAACATATATTAATCACGAACTGAGTAATTTAAATTGCAAAAATCATGTTTTTGGATCAGAAATTAATTTGATAATTAAAAAATAATATTTCAGTGTTTTTTCGTGTTGCTCCACTAATTGTAGAAGCCACATAAGTTAGGATTGGGAGGCAATATGGTCTTTTGAATAGAGCATTATGAAGTTTGATGGGTACGTATCAGTATCTTTGTATTTTTTTCATAAGTAAATGATTAATTTTAAAACATCTTTTTTAATATTAATATAATTTTTTAAATAATATATTTGAGCTATTTATAATAAAATAAATTTTAAGATTTAAAAAAAACATGTATATGTTTTTTAATTAAAAAACATAGTATTAAAATATTTTTATTTAATTATATTCAAAATTAACTTAAACTTGTACCCTTAACCTAACACAAGTGTTCAAACTAGTAAAATGATAATGGTGAGCAGGTGAGACGTGGGTCATTCAGAAGGATATCCTTAGCCTCAAGTATAAATATAAAAATTAAAGATATGTTTGAGAATGTAGAATTCATTATTTTTTAAAGTTTTTTTTTTCAGAAATAATTTAAAATAATATTTATTTAATTTTTAAAAAATATTTCTGATATCAACATATCAAAACACTTCAAAAAATAAATAAAAAACAAAATAAAATTCAAACTTTGATGAAAAAATGGTTGAATTGTTGTGCCAAAATACACCCTAAATGTAGCACGCGCAACACTTGAGCGGTAAAATAGCTTGCTAAAAATCAAACCATGAGAGCATCTCCAGTGGGAGTAGGTATTTTGGAGAGCTAAATTTTAAAATAGATGTTTGAATAGTGTATATATGGTTTTTTTGTTGATGTGCACTTTAATGGTAAAAGGCATTTTGGAGAGCCATTTTTTTATATTATTATTTTAATGTAATGCAATTATTTTGTATATAATTTAATTATGCAATTAATTATACAATTAATGTAATGCAATTATTTTGTATATAATTTTATTTTGAATAATTATTTTTTTACTAAATATTATTATTAATTACTCTTTTTTTTCTCCTAAATATTATTATTAATCACCTCCACAACAGTTCTAAAAAATACATTTACACAGTTCTTAAATGTAACTGTAAATTTAAACAAGAATACAAGCTAATTGATCAACAACATCGTAAATTTTAAATTTCACATAATTATTTTTTTACTAAATATTATTATTAATTACACTTATTTTCCTTATATATTATTATTATTATTATTATTATTTATTCCTAAATATATTTACCCTCCCTGAAACCCTATCCACCTCATTCTCATTTGTTCCCCCCCTCACCCCCCAACAATTGCAGCTCACCTCAAGCCTCTCTCATGGTCGTCCCTCACCATTCCTCACTGTCCCGCCGCTCACCGCTCCCTGCTCCCCTCACGCCTCTCTCATGGCCATTTCTCCCTCCCTCACCGCTGCCTCACCGTTCCTCACTGTCCCGCCGCTCCCTGCTCCCTGCTCCCCTCACGCCTCTCTTATGGCCATTTCTCCGTCCCTCACTGTCCCTCACCGCTCACCGCTCCCTGCTCCCCTCACGCCTCTCTCATGGCGCTCCCCCCCCTCTCACTTTGATGAAGGTATTTTCTCTCCAACTTTTCTTCTTCGGATTGGATGCAAAATATTCTGTTTTTTCAATTTTTTAATTCTGTGGGAAGCTGTGATGATGGGTGTTCAATTGTTGAACTCGTTGGTTGCTGTGTTGATGGGTGTTGCTTTGTTGTGGGTTGATGTTGTGTGTTTCGATTTCTTTCTTGCTGGGTGTTTGCTGTGTAGAATGGCCAACGGTAACATTCAACGGTCATTTTTCCAATTTGCCTCTGCATAAACAATATGCAGGAATGACTTCTGGATTGCTCCCGAAGATGAAGAAGCCATTTTGGCTCTTCATTTTGTTCCTCCCGCTGAAGATAAAAATTAACACAAAAAAGTCAAATATTTAAAATTATACCTTTGGCTCCCGGGATGGCTCTTCCCGCTGGAGATGCCCTGACAACAAGATTGAAAAGGGGGGAACACAATCGGGGAGCTAACCGGGCATTCCTGAACCAAGTATTTTTGCGAGTAAAGCCAACGGAATAATTCTAAGGCAATATCCACACACACACAAAAAACAAGTATAATTGTTTTTGACGACAGCTTTGATTTTATCAAATAAATGACCCGAAAATCCAAAACGTCAGGACGTGGATAAACTATAAAGAGCGAGCATTCACCAAAAAGGAAGTGGTCCGTGGCAGCGACGCTTCACCGGATCGAAACGGCAAATAACTTGTGGCCTGGTGTCTTCCTTCCCCTGTCAGGGCAAGATCGCAATTCAAGTTGCTGATCTCCTTAAGTTCGTGCCCACGCCAGTTGCTTTGTCAGAAGACAATCAAATTTCAAAACAACTACAGCAAGGCAAAAACACTGCATCCTCCCTGGAATTTAATGTTTTTTATCTTCACGGGACAAATTTATTGTCTTTATTTATGGGTTTGTTTGGATATTTTTGTTCATTTAATGTGATTATGAATAATAAAAAAAATCAAAATAGTCCTGCAGAAAATACTAACATTGGATGACAGGGTGTTGTTGCTTTTTTTTTTTCTTTTTTTAGAATATATTACGATTATGCGCCAGCAAAAAAACTATTAAAACAGGGATATTAACATATTTTTATCTCCTTCCTTTTTATAATTATTGGTCTGGCAGTAGTTATGTAATTTACTATTTAATCTATAATTTCTAGATGAAAAAAAAATTGTTGGTCCTTTAAGTTTTGATCTTTGATCTCTCTCTTTTATTCTTTTATTGAAGTTTTATTTATTTACAGTTTAAACCCTTCAATTCCAACATGTACATGTAATTTTTTTAAATTTGGCCATTCTATTTCTGATTATTTTTCTTTGATTTTTGTCAAGGTTTTTATGTTTCTTAATTTTATTCCTCGTATCAAGTTTTGCATGGTTGATGATCTTTAATATTGTCCTTCAAATCAAGTTTATGTTTTTTTTATCCCGACAACAATAATAACATGTCATCCTGAATTTTAATTTAGAATGATGAACTTTAAAAGTTATAAATTACATTTTTAATGAATATATTAATTATATTAAAAAATCAAATACATCAATAATATATTATGTGAGTTAAATGTATTGTATAAATGTAAATATATTAGATTTGGTCTATTAATTAAATATAATAAGTAAAAATCTAATGGGGATGTGTTAGATAGGTAATAGGAATATAGCAGTTATTTTGTACAATATAACTCAACAATTAATTTGGACAACATAACTTAACATTTAAATAATATTTTAAATTTAAATAAAAACTGCTAGGATGCCGGCGCTATCACATACTTTAAGCAACGCTTGCGATAACTCATGGCGGTAAAAAAAGCTTTATTAAACATTTAATAAGTGATATACTAATAAAAGTTTGAGAATATGAGATTTTTTTTTGTTTCAGTTTTGAATTATGTGATTATTAATATAATATATATTGAAATTTTATATGATTATTAATTTTAGATCTTATGAAATTAATCGAGGTATACACAAGCGGACCCGAATATCAATGTTAATAAATAACAATTTTAATCAGTGATGTTACATATGTATCATTAATGAATTTTAATATTTTCACAAACCCTATATTAATATCTGAATATTATTTTTTTATATAAAAAAAATCCAGCAAGGCGCGTACACCATGGCTAGTTTGTTTAAAAATAAATTTGACTTTTTTCTCGTATGTGATCCATTGTTGTAGGAAAACTCTATCCTGTCGAAAAAACTATATTCACCGACAACCTTTCCATGTTTGTCATGGTGAGTTAAAGTCATTCTTAAAATCCTGAAAGGGACTATCTAAACTACAATAGAAGACTATACCGGCATCCATAAAAATATATTCTCCACTAACTGAGCAAAATCATGCATGCAAAAAAATAAAATAAAAATATTACATAAATAGCGTGATAATTATTTTTTCCATGCCCACTCCACCATCCTAACACTCCAAGGATTCATAATTCTTTACTGGTGAAAGTCAAGGAATGCTCTCCAAACACCGGTTGTAGATGCATCTTTGTTACTCATATAGTTTTGGATTTCAATGACATTTAATATTTAAATGAAAATAAATGATGTTTTTTTTTTATACGAGAAAATCTAACACTTTACAAAATATATTTCATGGATTCTGATGTGTAATCAAAACTTAGTCAACACGTCCTATTCGAATTTGAAATCTGCTCTCTGCCATCAGAATAGATGATGTTGATTGTAGATGTCAATTAAGTAAAATATATAAAATTTTCAAGTGTTATTTTAACACACTGCATTAGTTTGTACGGGATACGTATCAACTTCCATTTCTTTTTTTTGAAAAAAAGAGTAAAAATAAATTATTTCTGTTTTTGAAATGTTTAAAAATACGATAGATTTTATTTTTAATGTCAATATACTAGAATAATAAAAAAATATAAAAAATCAATTTTTTATAAGACGCTAGTTTCCTAATAAGATGAAAGCTACATTCAGCGTATCATAGCAAGACAAGACACAGTTTTTCAACGCTCTAAAAGGAAACGAGAGAATCCATACATGGCTAGTTGCCATTTAATGCAATAACGCAATTGACATGTCTTCATAATTTAATTAAAGAAAAGAGAAATCCAATTATTAGGCTACTCCTCCTCCACAAATTAAAAGCAATAATCAGAAACACTGTATCCACGCCACTATCATCAAGTCCCAAACAAAAATAAAGTCTGAATCTAGCACAATCCGGCAGACATTTACCACTGCCAATCTCTATATAGAAGGGAAATCCCCACCAAGAAACTCAAGAAGAAAATTCCTCGAATTTTCGGTAACAACTACAAAAGGAAGGATGATAAAAGGGAGTTAAAAGTATTTTCATCTCTGCGCCCACAGCCTCTGCAAGGTGTCGTCATTATTATTTCATACCTCTTGCCTTTCTGTACTGCCTCTCCTTCTCCAGTCTTTCAACAGGCGAAAAAGCGAAACTAACCGCATCCTTTCTTTTTTTTTTAAAAAAAAAAACAGAAGCAGGAGCTGTTTTCGTTTCATTACCGACAACACAGAGACGCTAGAGATTCTACTCGAAATGCAAACCCTAAGCTTCTCCAACCGCTTGTCTCTGTCCAGTCACCGGCTCTGTCCAGCTCCGGTCACCGGCATTTCAGCTTGGAGGTCCAGTTCAGTTTCCTGTGCCCGTCCAGTGAAGTGCATTTCCCTTTCCAGTGATTCTCTAGGTTTGTTATGATTGCGAAGTGTTTGGTTGCTGAGAATATTGTGAGAAATGGGAAGAAAATCTCGAGCAGTAATTGTTTAGTGTGGCTTTCTAAATGGAACATGAGATATGTTGATTTATTAGTTAAGAGAAACTTTTTATCTGCTTTGACGGGACTTTGAAAAGGAGGAAGTCATGTCTTGCTCTTCCTTTTGCATCTAATGACTGATTGCTGCGAAAAAAGGGGGAAAGCAATTAAAATTGAAGTTCGCCTTTTTTCACTCTCTAAATAGTAAATACCGTGGGCATATTTATTTACTTTTGCTTTTTGTTGTATATCAGGTAGTCAACTTACGAAGCAACATTTGATTACAGTGTCATTTCGATTGATAAATTATAATTAAAGAATTAAGATATGATTTTTTTGGTCATTTTTTATCTTTTATTTAATCAACAACAAAATACGTGTATTAGGGAAATAAAAGAATTTAACTTTAAATTTTTTATGTTTATTTTATTGAACAAATTCAATAGCAACTTTTTTGGTGTTCCTTGTAGTGGTTGATGCAACCGAGTTCAAGGAAGCTGCTAAAAATGGAAATTTGGTGCCTCTTCACACCTGTATATTCTCTGACCAGCTCACTCCAGTCACTGCTTACCGGTGTTTGGTGAAAGAAGATGATAGAGATGCTCCTAGCTTTCTATTTGAATCCGTGGAGCCTGGTTATCGGGTGTCAAGTGTGGTAAGAGCCCTCCATTGCTTCTTTGTTTTGCACATAGGTGGTTGACTTCTTCTTTTTTATCATGAGTTGTTAATTTTAAGGTTGGATTGATGGGAATAGGGGCGTTACAGTGTGGTTGGAGCTCAACCAGCAATTGAGATTGTAGCAAAAGAAGATAAGGTTAGTATAATGGATCATGAAGCAGGTACATTGACTGAGGAAATTGTCGAAGATGCGATGATGGTTCCAGAAAGAATATCAGAGGCTTGGAAACCCCAACTCACTGATGGACTTCCAGACGCGTTTTGTGGTAAGACAAGTAATCATTGCGAACAATTGAAATGGCTCATATGAGATCCTCTTTAAGTATGATTCAGGCATAGTTTCATTAATTATTAAAATATATGACCTAATCTAGTTGCTGTTCTAAATTCTATTTTAATGATCGGTTGCTTTGATTTGCCATGCTGAATGCGAAACGGGGAATATTCTGGGAGGTAATTGGCCTTTACTGATAAATTAACAGCGCAGTATTTAGCTTTATTGTGATCTCCAAGGATTGGTGCTAGAATGCAAGGGAATTAAATTGCTAGAATAATCTTCTTTTTAAACCTTGTAGTCGTGCGTGCTCTCTGTGTATCGGCCTTAATTATCATGGCAAATCGAGATTTGTACTTATCTGGTGCCACCTGTAATATTGGATGTGAAATTATTCAGTGCCATTCATAATCAGAAATATTACTGTTCAAGGAATCAGAATTTACTAGTAACGGCAAGATTATGTAGAACTGAGCACCAAAAAGCTCCAAGGAATACAACAACTGGAAATAACTTATATTTGACCATGATGCGAAATTTTTGCCAGTTGCAGTAGAATCATCCATGGCAGTATGATTTACACACAGCATTTCCATGCATATGACTTGTAGAAATGATGAATCTCGTGATGGGTGTTGCTTTGAATATTTGTATGCACCTTTGTTATTCAACCCCTACCCTGATCGCTGGATTATGGATTTATTTCTAGAATTTTACAGCCAAATTTGAAGGTCAGATACATCCTTATTTTTCTCTGTCATCATATAATTGTCTATTTATAGCGTGGTGGTGTCATTGTTGAATCCCTTCACATATTTTTTTATCAACGCGGCTCCATTCAGTCTTTATGGCCATATCTAATGATAATCCTTGTCATGAGCAGGTGGCTGGGTTGGTTATTTCTCATATGACACTGTTCGATACATGGAGAAGAAAAAACTTCCATTTTCAAGGGCACCCAAGGATGACAGGAATCTTCCAGACATACATCTGGGACTTTATGATGATGTGATCGTGTTTGATCATGTGGAAAAGGTATCCTGCTTTTTTATCAACAAAGTAAATTACCTGTGCAATTCCAGATTATAAGTACTGACCTTCCATTCCTATCCATCTAAGTGCTATCTGTGCTTTTCATTTCTATCATCATAGTCAATATGTTCCGTTTCCTGGTTGAATGTTGAAATAAACACACTAAAATTTACAAAAAAAAAAGAGTAAGAACTCATAGGTTTGTTTTAATGTGCTTGCTTATGTATATTCTTATTGTAGATAATAGAGCAAAATGAAATGCGCGCTTTATTAAGTAAGCTATGTGACAAGTTCACTATGCTCTATTTTTTGGTGCATTGTCACTGATCATTCCTTTCTTAAGAATTTTATTTTTTTCCAAGCTTTCTTCTTATTGAAGATTAATGTAGATAACAGGATGCTTATATCGGCCCTTGTGGTTCTAAATTTATCCTTTTGTTTATTCTTAGAAAGCATACATAATTCATTGGGTGATGATAGATAGATACTCTTCTATTGAGGATGCTTACAGTGATGGAATGAAACGTTTGGAAAAATTGTTGGCCAGAGTACTGGATATTGATCCGTGAGTAACTTCTCTGTTCTTTTTAATTTTCTTCTATTGTTTTTCTCTGAAGCTTATTTATATTATATTTTTAATATGATTGTCACTGCTAGTCCAAGGCTATCTCCAGGTTCTGTAAAATTACACACTCAGCATTTTGGTCCCTTGTTGAAGAACTCAAACATGACCAGCGATGAATACAAGCAAGCAGTACTACGGGCAAAAGAACATATCCAGGCTGGGGATATTTTCCAGATAGTACTGAGTCAGCGCTTTGAACGCCGAACCTTTGCTGACCCATTTGAAATATATAGAGCATTGAGAGTCGTAAATCCCAGTCCTTACATGACTTACTTGCAAGTATGTGCTCTCTTCTAGTATAGTGTTTATTTTTCCAGTGCGATGGGCAATACACAACTTGCAATGCTTAACTCTTCTTTCATGCTACAAATCTATTGTCTCATACAGGCTAGAGGGTGTATTCTAGTTGCTTCAAGTCCAGAAATTCTTACGCGTGTAAAGAATGTAAGATGCTATATTTATGATTTTCTATTATTATGATATGATATTTCAAGCCAAATGATTTGTTCTGCACTAACAACACCATATTCGGTTTTAGATTTTACTTATAATAAAGCTGATTGCAGATCTCTATAAACTCTTGTGTTCATTTGATTTACTGGCTAGTTTTGAGAATATCCACAAGATTTTTCATTGTTACATTTCTTGAACAGAATAGGGTAGTCAATCGGCCACTGGCTGGGACTGTCAGAAGAGGTAAGACACCTGAAGAAGACAAAGTATTGGAGGAACAATTACTAAAGGATCCAAAGCAGTGTGCAGAACATACTATGCTTGTCGACCTGGGAAGAAATGACACTGGAAAGGTTTTACAACTGATTGTGACAGTTATTTTTGATTTCTTGAAGCTCATAGTCAATTGACGTGGTATTCCTTGTTGAATTTTAGCTAGAAAACTTATCTCACTCTGTTAAAAGTCTCGTTTACCAAACCATGCACTATGCTCTTTTAATTCGCAATTGTTTATTTCATGGGTCAAATATGGAGAACTAAACATTTATGTCAGAAAGCGTTCACTTTTACAGTGATCAGTAAATGACCACACAAATTAAATTATGGCTGCATCACTTTTCAATATCTAGCTTTCTTCTACACAATGTAATTTTGTTTGCTCTCATCACTGTTATATAAATTGTTATCTGGATAATCAACATCTCAGCATCATTTTATATCCTGAAATTAAGATATATCGTTTTCCGCTTGACTATAAAAATAGTCAAAGTGGATGGAAGTTCCTGTCTATTGGAAAAGGAACATTTATCTTCTTTCTCTTATTTGTGTTGGCATAGTTTTTCTTCAACATGTGATGTTTCTTTGCTTGTTATAATTGTTGGTCTCATGCTTCCTCGATTAAATGCTGTTTCACCTAGTTTGTTTAAGTATTCAATGGATAGATGTTCCTCCAAAACAGTGAGTTATATTTCAATAGTAAAGTTGCTTGACTAGCCATGTTGGATTTTTTATTGTAGGTTTCAAAACATGGTTCCGTGAAGGTGGAAAGGCTTATGAATGTTGAACGATATTCCCATGTTATGCACATAAGCTCCACGGTGAGATGCTCTGCCTACAAAATCAAAATGGTGGTTGAGCTTTTATATAAAAACTATGTTCTGAATCCCCACGTGTTATCATTTTGATATTCAAACTATTGTATTCTTGGATTTGAGAATTGGACACAAAGGAAAGTTAAGTTCTATAAATGCCTTCAAATTTTATGATGCAAGTATGATATCCTGCATTTTGCTTCCATGGCATCTGCAGGTTTGTGTATCATTTTCTTAACATTGCAAGGGGATCATTTCGATAGTTATATAGGGATAATAATTTGCTATTTTCCTTTATGATGTTATTGATGGTGATGCTGGTAACTCTTCTCGAGCAATTAATTTGTGTGGACAATGGCACGGAAGTTGCCAATGCAGTATATGGTTTCCTGTGGATTTGAGATGTACAGATGAAGGACTCGTCCTCTTTTGGCTGATTAGCTAAAACCAAACTTTTACTTATGAAAACCATGTGTTCCCCCCAAAATGCAGGTCACGGGAGAGTTGCATGATCATCTCACTTGCTGGGATGCCCTGCGTGCTGCATTGCCTGTCGGAACTGTCAGTGGAGCACCAAAGGTTTGCTTTTCATCTTATTGTTTCCCATTCCTGCCCAACTCGATTCTTCTGTTCTAATGATTTTTAATTCACTGATGAGATACTCACAACTTGACCTGATGTTTGGGCTGAACTAAATCTGCGAACAGTATTTGGTCACTATTTATGCTTAATCATGTCATGTTTGGTATTAGAGCATCCTTGTGACTGCACCTGTAGTGGCAAGGCTGTTTATGGAAATTTGTCATGGCTCTGTTTAGACTTTACAGGCCTATTTTTTTTCCAAATTGCTTTCCTAAGCACTATCAAGATGCAATGTTTCGTTTCCTTTTGCAAATCCCAGTGATCATCATTTAAACTGTGATCCAGGTGAAGGCAATGGAATTAATTGACCAAATGGAGGTGTCAAGGCGTGGCCCATACAGTGGAGGATTTGGCGGGGTTTCCTTCACTGGTGATATGGACATTGCACTGACTCTTAGGACCATGGTATTCCCAACCGGAACTCAATACAACACAATGTACTCATACAAGGATGCTCAGCTACGCCGTGAATGGATTGCTTACCTTCAAGCTGGTGCTGGTATAGTTGCAGACAGTGTACCTGACGATGAGCATCGTGAATGCCAGAACAAAGCTGCTGGACTTGCTCGTGCCATCGACTTGGCAGAGTCCGCTTTTGTTAACAGCCATGAGATTTAGCAATAGATACAAATATAGATGTCAATACCAGCCGGATTTTGTATGTAGCAACATTCTTTGGAAGCAAACTAGAGTTGCCTGAGAGGGCAGAGAGTGAAAAGAATGTTCACCGGTTGTTTGTCAGACTTTTGCTTGTTTTAGAGCACACAAAATGAATATAGCAAAGCCAGTTTTTCATGGAAATAGTGTTCGTTTTCTCATTACTTGCCGTTGAGGATCTTAAAATCCTGAGTAGGAATACCAATAAATAGGAACTGAAAAGAGGAAAACTATTAGCCGTAATGATATTTTTTGTTGTGAATTGGTCCAATATCTATTCACTCTAAAGACAACTACTTTCCTTTACGGATCCAGAGTATAGTGTGGTCTAGCTTTTATGCTGAACGAGGCCCATTTACCTGTGTTGAATTTAGAGCATAAACAAAATCCAGTCGCTGGGACAATCAGAGCAGGAAATAAAACCAGGGCAGGTAGGGCTCGAGTCACGTTTTCCCAATGAACTTGGTATTGAGTATTGATTACTTTATTTATGTGCTTGAATGCAGAATTGATAAATTGACACTTTAATGGTATTTGCGTTCCTTTAGTGATAAATGTTTTTTTTTAACGTATGCGTAATGGATTCTATTTTCTGGGAAATGCTAGTGTTACCTGCGAAACACTAGCATTTCCCAGAAAATAGATCATTTCAGAGGTGACGGTGCGCCTTTTCTCCAATTTCTTCAGACCATGCATGCAAGAAGAAAACCAGTGTTCTTCTGCCTCACAAGACTGGCAATTACTCCCCTGCCCTTAACGTTAGTCACATGCTTCTTTATCGTACATTGTCGAGCAAGGTTCTGAGGGGAAATGATCTTTTCTGCCGTCCATAATGTAACCACTAACATTAGAGGATCAGTAGACGAGGATGTTTTTATTGCAAACTTGGAAAGGCCACGTCTGAAGCCCAGAAGAAAATACAATCATATTGAAGTCCACCAAGCCTTTTGATACAAAGCTCATTAGAAGCAGACTAATTATGCGGCCCATGGACCCATCAAAGCCCAAACTCTCCAAATAATTCTTCATAGTCGAAACGGTCACGTTCCACCAAGCACTCATATTAATTGCCCGAAATCCAGAGAGAGAGCGAAACCATTTCCTTCTTCGTAGATAAAAGGCGATAACAATGTCAGCATTTGCCAACTCAGGCGTACAAACTGAGTCCACTCGCATGTTTGATGAAGATGGTTCCAATGCAGGCTACGATTCGCAGCCATTCGATGATTCATTTGCCGCCGGGAATGATATTTTTGAGTCTCAACCACCGATCTACGGCGATTTCTCTCCTCTAGAGAACGAAGGGTTTGGTAGATCGGAGGGTCCGATTTTTCCTCCACCTTCGGAGATGGACGCTGAGCAGGGATTTTCTTTCAGAGAATGGAGAAGGTAGATCTGACTCTTTTTTTGGCGTTTGATTTATATTTTGTATGCTTCCTGAGAGAAGCAAAAGATAATTTGATTTGAAACTGTAATTCTGTTTAAACTCGTTGTGAGCAATAAAATATGTGAGTTAATAAATAATTAGGAGTTTTAATCAATTTGTTTGAATCAATGAAGCTTTATTTTATTTGATTTCCATGGATCAAGAACCAATCTGTTATGCGTGTTTATATATTTGATTGTGGTTCTGAATGGTTCAATTTGATGAAAGGATTAGTTTTATTAAATACAATGATCGTGATTAATTATGTTTGCCGGTTTTTGATACCAAGGCAAAACGCCATACTGTTGGAGGATAAGGAGAAGAGGGAAAAAGAGGTATTGAGCCAAATAATCAAGGAAGCTGAAGATTATAAGGTTGAATTTCACGAGAAAAGGGAGCTTGCTTGCGAGAATAATAAAATCACTAACAGGGAAAGAGAGAAGGTCAGATTGCATTTTTTATTTTCTTGTCCGATGTTACCGCTTTTTTGTTCTTTGTTTGATAACATTGGTATCCCAATCTATTAACTTTTGGGCTACGGATTAGTGCAAATGTTATTTTTGTTGTTATTTAAGTTTCATTTGAGCAAGCTGTATATTTCTAGGCATGTTGAAATGTTCTTTAAGTACATTATGTAGGTACTCTTTTGTGGTATAGCATGTGCAAGAAAGATCTTGGTTAAGCTATTTGTAAGGAGTAACTGCCTTAAAGAGTGATAGGGTATGCTTATTTCAGTGCTTCTGTAACTTTTGTGGCTTGTACTTTAGTATGATCAATGGGAAGAGCTAGAAGTCTGGACTGTTGCTTTAGATGCAACCGGGTTTTGAATTATTTCGATAATTTCCTTCTCATAGAGGATAATCATAGAGTTGCTTCCTACTTTGACAGTGTGAATTAGAATGGGATAAGAAATCAATAGATTCTCAGTCAAGATTCTCTTGTTGTGACCTGATTGGGTTTTTGAAGGACTGAGCAAACTAGGATCTTCTGGTCAAGAATAATAGTATTAGATATTTGATTCTGGATGATTATTAATTTAATTCATCTATGGTATTTCTGAACAAAAACAACAACAACTAGGAAGGGAGTGGAGGCATATAGTTCCATTCAGTCATCGTGGAAGTAGTCCAAGTTTCTATCACATAATAGATGTTGCTTGTTTTGATGCCAATATTTTCTATCGGCAACTTAATAGTCATTTATCACTTGGTCCATACTAATCATGTATATTTTTCCTCTTAGGTTTCAAATGCAGAACAATATATGTTCATTATTATTAAGTGGCTTTTGAATGTGCAACCTATTTCAGGCAATTTGAAACTTGAAAGGAAAAAAGGTCATGTTATAAGCAGAAAGCTTCTAGCACAATGTAGAAACTTATGCATATGCACCTAGCATGGACGTAATATAATCTTTGAGGTGATCATATTTGATTTTTTTCTCATTAAAAAATTGTCCATGTGTCGTCTATCTATAGCCTTTACTTTTGAAGATTGTGTTTGGCATTTTCTGGGCTTACAACTTCCTTTGTAGCATGACTACCAAAGCTGCAACACATATGTTGCATTTGTACAAACTTGTTGACATGAATAGTGGTTACCTATTTTTGATCTTACAGATTAAATTTCATGTCCATGAATTTACAAGGGCACTGATCGACTGCAAACTGTGGAAGAAAAATGATTGAAATTAGTATGGTAGAACTCAGACTTTTGCATGGCCAATCTAAATAGCTAAATGAATGTTATTTCCATTATTAGGTTGGCTATGTACTTCTTGACTTGCTAATGACTTAATCATTATTTCCTTTGGCTGAAAATCGAGCAGTAAAATTTGCTGCTGTTAGGAAACACTGCACTGTCTAGGAAGTTAGTATTTAAATAGCAAGTTTGGTATCTGATAGTAATGGTATGATGAGTCTTCTTTTTTCTGACTTGCATTGTCTTCTTTGTCAGTTATTTCTGGTCAACCGAGAAAACTTCCATGCTGAAGCTGATAAGAATTACTGGAAGTCAATTGCAGAGCTCATTCCTAATGAAGTGCCAGCTATAGAGAAGAGGAAAGGGAAGAAAGATCTGGAGAAGAAGCCTGCTATTGCTGTGTTTCAAGGCCCAAAGCCTGGGAAACCAACTGAACTCTCAAGGATGCGGCAAATACTCTTGAAATTGAAACACGGTGCACCTCCTCACCTGAAGTATTCCTCAGCAGCAGAAGCCACTTCTATAGATGCTGAAACCAGTGACGCAAATACCGTGGTGATGGCTCCTGAGCCTGTAGCTGTTGCTTGATAATTTTGTTTTTCTTTGTCCACATGCATTGAAAGAAGTTCAAGAGCTCGTTAGAGTTTGGTTGGTTTAGCTATAGCCGTTTTAAATATGGTTCACAGGCTTATTAGACAGACTGCTGTGTTTGGTCTTTAATGTGTACAAAACTAGGTCATTCAAGCAGGTTTATAACCAGATATATTGCTTGTCAAATTTCATCGCTGCTTTTTTTGAGCCGGCAATAAATATGCTGTTATTCTGAAGTTGCAGCCCGTAAAGCTTGGTGCCCCAGGAGGAGCACCGAGTTTCGTGATTTCATGTTTCCACCAATCTGAGTTCATCGTGTTGCCATTCATGGTGGATGTGTGTTTTGGGGCAGTGCCATCTTGTTTTTACCGGGTGGATGGATGTGGGCAAGCTCAAGAATCTTTTAATGCAGCTGATAGTTCATGAAAAGTCCGATGTGCTGGGCCCTGTTTTGTGGTTCAATTATTTAATTTTTCAGTTGAGCCATGTGGTCCTGTCACTGAATAACTTAATCTGGAAAAATCAGAGTATCTTCAAAAGACATGTTTCTTTGGGAATCGATCTTAACTAATAATATCTCATGGCAAATGGGCACTTGCATGGTGGTCCAGCTTCAAAGTGCTGGAGTTGGAAACGATGCTTCTTGCAAAGCTCGATCCCTTTTTCTTCCTATCCTAGTTTCTTTTTGTGCAGCTCGGGTGTATTTTATTTGCCTGCTTTGAATACCCTAGATCTGAGATTAAGAATTCTATGTTGGTCCGATCATTCACGCTTTTATGGGTTTAATCCCCTCCTACTCTACTCTCGTGGTTTCTCCCCTCGAAAAAAAAAAAAAACACCACTTGCGCCTTTTGGGGTTAAAATTGGAGAAATGGATTTGTAAGTAATTTCACGTACTCTACAAAGGGTGAATCCCTGCCCTCCAAAACCAAAACATTTAGTAATTGGTTTGTACCGATTACTAGTTAGGCTAGTCTTCAATATATCCTTAAGCTAGTTGTTGCGTTGGTGTACGCTTCGATTGTAGTCTTTTCCATTTCATTTATTTTCAATAGTACAGCAGGGACGCCAGGAGTAATGAAGTTTCAGATCCTTGACCTACCCTTCAACCGTTTCGCATTGGAACCTATGCCTCGGGAAGACTTCTAGTTATATTTGATTGCTCAGAATTTCACCATCTGAACAGCTCAATACATTAACTAATGGCATCAGGCATCAAATTATGACACTGCAATAAATCCCACCGTGTTGAATCCATGCTAGCAAATCATAAATGTGAGCCCAGAAAATCCGCTGTGTGTTTCTTTCCTTTGACAGGGTCTATAATCCAAAAGGAGTAGACCGCTGCAATTTTTCAAGTACCCGGTTCTTTTCATACTGGGATGCAAGAGATGGGCGACAAAAAAAAAAGATTATGCAAGGCCGTGGGATGGGAGGTGGCGGGAGTGATCCGTGGTTTTCGATAA
Organism: Salix caprea; assembly: GCA_964035475.1. Classification (NCBI taxonomy): domain Eukaryota; kingdom Viridiplantae; phylum Streptophyta; class Magnoliopsida; order Malpighiales; family Salicaceae; genus Salix; species Salix caprea. Next base: position 4,747,262 of record OZ037757.1, on the reverse strand, counting down.
TGAGGGGTCAACTTCTTAATTCCAATACAGAATAGCCCAACTGTCGAAAAGGGTCATAAAGACTTCTAATAATAACTAATTTTCCTAATAATGAAACCGTGAATTACATAAAACTTGATCGCCAATCAATCTAACAAGCTTTACATCAAACATGGAAGGAAGATTTTGGCCAGTTTCTTTTTCCTGGAAATTGTTTCCTCTTTCAATTGTTATCCTGGATGAGGAGCCACAAGAAGACACCAAGATTAGATTTAGAAATGGAGTTCAGAACTCAAATGTTTGATTCTGAGCATCATCTGCCCCATAGAGGTGACCGGCCACCTCTCTCACTGCCAATATCATCTTCTAGTTCAATCCCATCCAAACAAAGACCATTGTTGTTAACACTAACTTCTGAACTAGCATTACTGCTTGTTGCAAGAGGAGAGTCCGAGACACTAACTGCCCTGCTTCTTGCAGGCCCTGATCTCACACTGTACATCGAAGATGCTGGGATATTAGTCATCAAAGGCCGTAAATTACCAGGAATGGTGCGCCTTATGTCCTGCTCGATACAAAACAAAATCAGAATAAATAAAGTACTAAATTGCTTGACTCAACTTCTCCATCACTTTAGATTAGTATCCTTGCCAAGGAACTGAGAGGGTAATAAAATAAGAAGAAGAAAAACTTGAGTCATTTTTTATTTGACTTCAAGAAAACTCAGGTGCAAATCAACATCTAGAAGTGAAAGATAGTTCTTGTGAATTGATGGAATAAATGGATCTGAAATTATCCACTTTGAATTATTATCTTGAGTGTTGCGTTCAATTACCAGGGGTTCTTGTCCTGAATAAAAAAAAAAGACTAGTTGGAATATACATACCATGTGCCTTATGGCCATATCCAAAGATTTCTTTGAGAGAGTTCTTCCAAAGCCAGAGCTGTCTGGAGATGATGACTTCCCGATCAGATTACCACTAGGAGAGTGTCTGCCATCTTGCTTGGGAGGTGCCAGTTTTCGCATATTTATCACTCTCTCGACCATTTTGGTTCCAATAATGACAGGGCTAACATTGTCATTAATTTTAGAGTGCCCACGATTAAATGCAGGAACAGAGCTCCCACTGGGGTGCATAATGCCATTGGGGGCTCGTCCTCTTGACGGAGAGCAAGATTGACGTCTTGGTCGTCCATTAGGTGTTGGCTCAACAGAGGAGGATCGAGCACTGGGTACTCCAGGCCTTCCCCTAGTAGCTGAAAGTGGCCGTTCAGGTGCTGAAGTTCTTAAATTTGGTGGCGCATCAAGTGAAAAACCAGGCATCTCTGATGGCTTCCATGGCCTAGATTTCACTGTTGGAGAAGAGCCACGTGCCATCACAGGATTCCTAGCAACTGTGGGAGCTGACTTGGTAACTGCAGGAGCTGACTTGGTAACTGAAGATGATGACTTAACAGGAGCAGCAGACAGGCTAGGTGAACTTGATGGAGTGGATGGTCGTCGAGTGGGGGTTGCAGCCCTTGATGTAGACTTGGATGGAGGTATAGAGGACCTTGCAGTTGGGGTTGAAGATCGTGCTGCAGACCTTGATGGCGTTGAGGATCTTGCAGGAACTGTGGACTTCATTGTAGAAGTAGTCGATTTAGCTGCAGAGACAGTCAGCTTAGCTGCAGAAACTGTGGGCTTAGATGAGGACAGGGTGGTCCTAGAGGTTGGTGTTGATGATCTTGAAGGTTTAGGACCTGTAGTCACTGTGGGGCGTCCGGTTGGTGTTGAAGGCCTAGATCCTGGACCACCTGATGATGAGGGTCTGCGCATTGCTGCACCTGAAGAGTTCAACCCAGGGGAAGAAGCTGATTGTTTAGATACCAAGTTGCCCCTTGCAACAGGCTCTGGCTGAGGGATAGCTAGCTATGACCACAATGAACAGAATTTGCTTGGCATGTTAGTTGTGAACTCACCAAAAGACCTAGAAAACTCTGAAAAGAAGATGAAAAATAAAGACCACCTTCATGATATTCAAGCAACTTTTACTATATGAGAAGAAGCAGCAAGCATAGCTGTGGCTTCAAAACTCTTTAACAATTACCAGAGATGCTTGAGGAGAAATTTGAGAAATGGTATCAAATGTGAATAATTTCTCAAGTGGCTAACATTTGAACTATTTGTTTTGTTTCAAAATTGAATGTTTAATGCAATATAATCTTGCGAAATCGAAGATCCAAGAATTCGATTCAAGTTTGGTGCTCGTCAAGGAACAAATTACATAAATGACCATCAGAGCTTCAAGTGTTTCATAACAACCTCACATAGTTTGATTTATTGATAATAAAAACAGATGTGGGGCAATAAGTCCCATGCAATTCAGATGCTTCAAAACACAATCCTTTCTTTTAACTAAAACCAGGACCATAACGCAGAGTACCTGTTTGCACTTTACACAAAATGGATTGCATAAATCAACTTTAATAAAATGCAACAATATGAACAAGAAAGCACTGAAGAAAAGGGAGGGCTTAAAATTGTAAAATAGTGTCCTTACTCTAGATTTCAGAGCAGTCAGGCGAGCCTTTGGAGTACCAATCTGACTCGTAATGGTCTTTTGCGATTCCATCTCCAAAGAAGGAAATAGAGGGGTACCAGGAGGCGTTAGGAGCCTGAAAACAGATGCTAACTCTCATTAACATCAGTTCAGTGGCACTGTTCTCAGCTCGTTACATCTATGTGAAACAATATACACATGCAAGCTCCATCTATGAAATTTATGTTGTGTTCTTAGGCAACAGGACATGTCTATCTACTGATTATACAGTGGTGCCAGATTATCAGGAAGTCTATGAGCTGTGGAAATATGATCAAAATCAGAAAATAACACTGGAGAAGATTGAGAGTTTGCCTATTCCATAGAAATATGATCAAAACATGACAATACAACTTGAGATCTTGAAGTTTACTTTCTATAAATGAGGAGAAACTGTCAGCTATTTCCAACTTACAGAAGCCTAACCTCTGAACAAGAAAACAGTCTAGGCCTAACCTTCTCTAGGAATCACATTTTGATGTCCACGCAGTTTATTCATGTGAAAGATAGTGACTTAGATTGCCATGACTCCAGCAGCAAGACTTCTGCATTGTTTATGGAAACTACAGATTCTATAATAGAAATCAAATTGTCACGTTACTTATCTTCAGATTTCTCTTTTTCCAATCAAGAAACAGGAATAAAAGGGAGAGCATGCATTGTACAAAATTTCTACAAAGCTATGCAGCAGCCATTCAGCATTCATAACTAAGACACTTTATTTAATAAGATGCAAGAAAGAGAGGTAGTGTGAGGTTGAAAAGAATGATGACTTGCAAAACAACCTTTAGGATGTTTACATTAACCATTGGATTTGAAATTTTCCACTAGTACCTTATCGAGTTGTAATTGCAAATTATTATGAGGTTAGCCAAAGTACTGTTGCACAAAACATAATGTGCTTATAACACTGCTTGAGGATGACCAGAATTTGTCCGAAAATACGAGGTATCTCAATATTATCACCAGTCACATCTACAAAGTGCATCTACTTCAAGCAAAAGCACAAATTATTATTGACTATAAGCCACTTCTCCATCTTTTTTTTTATCAATAGGTGGTCCCTTTCGCTCAATTTTTTTCTTTAAGATAGACCCAAGCTAACAAAGACCAAGTAAATCTACGGAAAGAAAAGCAACTTGGAAAAGCTAAGATAAAGCAACCAAAAAAATAATTAGGGAGGTCATTGTTCTTAAGCATGATTAAAAAGAACAATTTTTCTGATAATCTCAGTCTCCAACGGTTCTATTCAATTCGATTTAATTAATAAACTGATAATGACTATTGAACCTTACCGAACCACAACATTCGAAATCATGAATTCACTAATCAAAAATTTTATCAAAAAACATCAAACCAAGAAGTGGGGAAAAGAACAAGCTTCTAGTTACCACTCATAGTCGTTTTTATCATTCTCGGAATTGAGAAAATCATCAGCTCCTGTTTTCCTCGCAGGCGTGGAGGAAGAAATATTAAATATAGGCAAAGTCCCATGCTTTGACCCTGCAATTTTTGGAAAAATAAAAATACTAAGAATTTAAACCAAATAATCATCCGGATCATAAACCTAAAAGATTAGTAACAAGTAATCTACAATAACTTGTTTAAAAAAAACATCGTTACCTAATGGTGCATCAAATTCTTCAGTGTTATTAATTAAAAGCAAATTATTCTGCTCTTTTTCACGCTTCTTCATTTCTAAAAATAAAGCAAGCTCTTCTTCTTTTTCTTTCATCATTGTAGCTCTTAATTGCTGCCTTTGCTTCACCACTGCTGCTTGCATTTGCATTTGTGAGTCCTGTGCCCTAAAACTACGGTTCATCTTTGCAAATCTGTAGGGAAAAATCCCCAACCCAAATACACTCAAAATTTCACAGATCGAAAGCTAAAACAAAGCTTCGCTTCTCACTCACGCCTCTTAGATCTAAAAATGCACTCGAAACGCAGCATTACGTGGTCTCTTCGCCTTACAAAGCTGAGAGCTACAGAGTCAGAGCACGGCTTCAAGAGAGCTCCATTGCTAAGCAAAGCCCTAAGAGAGAAAGCTAAAGCAAGTTCCGTTGTAGGCCACAAAATCAGAGGGAAGAAAAACAAATTCTAGAGAGACTTTTGGAAGAGAATGTTTAATGTAGAGAGAGTTAGAGAGGAAGAAATGGGGAAAATGGAGACGAGGGAGGGACAGTACGGAGACGGGGTGAGTGGCAGGTTTAGAGTGTAATTAAGGGGGGGATGGAGTGCAAGATTGTCAGAAAATTGGAAGAGAAGGAAGCGGTTTTTGAGTGATAATGGGGAGTGGTGTGGTGTGGTGGGATTTCTTGTAGGAGAGGACAAGTGTAACTATAATAGAGACAATATCTTGCTGGTGGTTGTTTTCTTTTCTCTCACTTGAAGCCTACGTTTTTTAATTTTCGTCTTCTTTTTTTTTTATCCTTTTTTAGTTGGATGTATTGTCACGGTATTACCCTTTTTTATTATTCCTTTAACGTTATGGATTTGTGAGGTTGCTAGTGCCCTTCACTTCTTTTATTGTTTTTTAAAAATATTTTTTTATTTATAGATATATTAAAATAATATTTTTTTAATTTTTAAAAAATTATTTTTAATATCAACCCATAAAAATAATTTAAAAAATATTTAATTTAAAATAAAAATAAAAAGTCAATTTTTTTAAAAATATTTTTAAAACGTATTATTAAACAGGTAACCATTTCTAGCTGTATTTTCTTTTTATAAGAATTACTGGGAGTATTTACTTGCACTAAGATAAATTTAAAGGTCATTCATTATCATTTCTATTTTATTATTATTATTTTAAAAAACTAAATTTGAAACGAGGTTGTTTATCCTCGTTTCTTGTTTTTTTTTAAATATAAAGATTCAATAAATTATGGCTTTCGAAAATTATATCTGTTGTGCTTGGCTCTGCTTCTTCTTTTTCAACCGAAAAATCAAAATGATTATTTTATTTTATATTTTTATTAAAAAAATCATAAACAATCTGTGAAGACTCCACAGATCCCCACTCCCATTTCTGCTCTCTTTCTCTTAGAAGGAGATCTACGCGTAAAAAATCAACAGATCTCCACTGCTCCTGAAACGAACGTAACAGTTGAGAATTGTACAAGTGACTTCTTCCAACACCTTTTTCGCCTTTTCATTTTGTGTTTTAGTTGGATTTTTATTGAGGCATGATAAAAGCAAGGTCAAAAAAATCAGATGTCTTTGCTTTGTTGCATCATTATATTAGCAAATAACTCACCTTCACCGGGCCAATTATTTTCAAATAAACAAGAAAAATATAAGATTTGAGTAATTAACTTGACTATTTTTAATAAGTTTGATTAATTTATTAATATTAATTCAATTTTTTTGCCAATAAATCAAACAAGATTTCTAAACTTTGATTAATTTTCAACCTGGATTTAATAAAAAAAATAATTTTCAACTAATTTCATATTTAAAGAAAAAATTATAAAGAAAAATCAATGTAATAAATTTACAAATTCAAAAAATAACAATCTAATTTGATATTGAAATAATTAAAGAGATATAATCTATAAGAAAATTTGGATTTTAAAATTATTTTAAATAAAACAAATTGGGATAAAAATTGATAGGAAAAAAATTAAAAGATAATTAAATTAAAAAATAAAATAAAATAAATTAATTAATTTAAATGAAATAACTAATGATTAAAATAAAATTAGTTAAATTTAAAAGAAAATAAATTAAATTGCTTCTTTAAAAACTTGTAAAGTTAGCCATTGTTTGGCACTATATTTTATTTTTTATTTTAAATTAATTTTTTGATATTTTAAATTATTTTGATATACTAATATCATAAATAATTTTTTAAAAAAAAAATATTATTTTAATATGATCGTAATCCCAATATTATCCCGAATGATTTTTTACCAGATATTGTAACCCACACAAATAGTCAGTAATTGCAAAGGCCTTCACATACAGATCTTGATCGTGATATCATTGCAAGTAGTTTGTTGGAAAAATAAAAAGAAGTGTCCAATTTATTTTAATTATTAATAATATTATGTTATTATGATTATTAAATCTATAATATTATGTTATTATGATTATTAAATCTATAATATATATTTGTGTATATATCTTTTAAAGTAATTTTATAAGTTGACATCAATATAAAAAACAAGATAACTAAATACACGAAACTGATTTTCATTTAACCTCAAAATTAACCACAATTTTAACCAAACATTTCAGTTATAAATCATAATTAAAAGTATTTTTTATATTTTTTTTAAAATTTCAACAACAACAACAACAACAACAACAATACCAAATAAATCCGTTATTTAATTCACGGTTTCGTAGCTGTCATAAAGTGAACTACCTGTGAGTGAATGATCATAGAAGTGAACTTTTCTTCCATGTCCCGTGAGCCTTAGAAAGTATAACAAGAGAATGAAACAGTACAGTGTTTGAGAATTTAATTATGATTTTTTTAAGTATTTTTTTATTTAGAAATATATTAAAAAATATATAAAAATTAGTTTTGATATCAATGCATCCGAATAATAAAAAAAAACTAAAAATATTTTTATTTAAACCAAAAAAACATTTTTTTTTTAAATATTTTTGGAATGCTTCCAAACAATTATGAGATTAGTTGCTGGCCAGATTTCAATTTAAAGCGGGCGTGAGATGTAAACAGAAAAGTTAGACGTGTTAAGTGGTAGTGATTGCACGGAAAGTGCAATACAGTACAGCCTCTTCACGAGATGTTTCATTAATATGTTTTACACTAAATTTTAAAAAGTATTTTTGAAAAAATAAATATTTATATTTTTTATGTAAATTAATTTTTATTATTATTATTTTAATGTGCTAGTGTCAAAAAAAAATTAAAAAAAATATATCATTTTAATATTTTTTTAAACAAAAATTTAATCTGAAAAAACAACTTCGATATTCTTAAAATGACAGCAAACAATGACATCTTAAGAAAATCATTTTCATTTTGTTTTTTTTTTCTTCCTCAGGTTCAACGTGGTGCTCTTGAGCAGACAATTACCGGCCATGTTATATTTTCTTATATATAAAAAAAAAAGGGTTAGTATTTCATTGAACACGCACTCGTGTTTCAATATGAAAATGATTGTTTTGCCTTTTTAAAAACAAAATTGAACAGCTTAAATAGGGGCCTTTTCCATTTAATTAATTTGTTGCTGTCGCATTCACCCGGAAAACCTCGGTCATCTCGTATTTTCATGTAAAATTACTAAACAACCCTTGAAGCAGGATGTATCTAACTTGCCTAGAATTTTTTTTCTCTATAATTTCATTTTGATTTGACAATCAAAATATCTAAATTACCCTTGAAATTATTTTTTCTTGAGCTTTTGTCTATGATTTATTTTGTTATTTCATCCTTTTTTTTTATTATCAAGTAGACTTATGCACAGATTGGTATTTTAATAAATATAAGATATTATTAAAAAAATCGTTGGTGCTCATGAGAGGCGATTGTGCTTTTGGAGTGGCACTTACAGCGCCTCGTGACAATAAAAAAACTCAATCACTGTATCATTTGAAGCGTTGAGAGCCACACATTCTATGAGGCGGTATGTGCACGACGGTCATTCATGGTGGTTTGGCGACAATTTATTAATCCCCCTTCTCATTTTGATGTCCTCTCCTAGAGAAGCACATTAACCTAGTCGTAAATAAAAGAGATCCTCGTATCTTATTATTATTTCAGTCGTAGTTCTTGGTTTTACATGTTTTTAGTCTTTTTTATTATTGATTTTTTTTTCAATCTCATAATCTAATACGTGGTCCTATTTGATTTTGATTCGTGTTCTTTTTACTGCTAATTCTTTTTTATACCATCTTCTTAATTAACTTTGTTTTTTCAATCACGCCTCAATCCATAGTTGTTAATTCCATTTCGTTCCGTTCAAAAAACCGAGACAAAACGGCGTCGTTTTCGTCTCGGTTTTAATTCCGGTCCGTTCTGAAAATTCCGGCTGGAACGCCTCGGTTCCGTTCCGGGCGTGCCGTTCCGGGTTTCAAAATCTATTTTTTTTATTTTTAAAAAATTATTTTTGACATCTATACATCAAAATAATTTAAAAACACCAAAATATTTTAAATAAAAAAGAATTCAAATTTTAATTATGCTTGTTAAATTAATATTTTATTTTTTTCATATATATATATATATATATATATATATATATAATTATATATGAACAGTACGACACCGAAACGGCACACCGGAACGCTCCGAAACCGGAACGTTACATTTCAATCGAAAAACCGGAATGGCGACCGGAACGGTATTGACAACTATGCGCCTCATGATTTTATTTTATTTTTGTTTTGTTTTCATTTAATATTTGGTTTTTATTCTTTTAATTATTGTCTTTATTTTTGTTCATATTTCAAAATATCTTTTTTCAATTTTAATCTTTAATATCGTGACCCGATTTCATGAGACGATTGACAAGTATGAGATGTTGATCAAGATCAAATATCAATCTTTTTCCATGCTGATTTTTCTTTTTGATTTCACCCTTCAAACATTAGTTTTTTTCTTAAAAAATCATACATTTTTTTATTTTGTTTTTTTGCAAGGATAAATTGGTTGTTTGATTGGGTTGCAAATTTATCATGTTAACTCATGTTAATTATAGAATTTACATCTTCAAATTACCCTTGAAATATATTTTTTATATTGAATAAAAAATTTGGTGTTTTTAGATCATTTTTAGGTGTCGATGTTAAAAGTAATTTTTAAAAAAACATTATTTTGAAGTATTTTTTAGTGAAAATCAATTTTAAAAACAACTATAACTACACTCTTAAATACGCACTTTTATTCAACATTGTATTTCAAAAGTGTTTTTGAAAATAAATAATTTTTATTTTTATTTTTATTTTTATTTTAAATTATTACCCTTGAAATTATTTTTTCTTGAGCTTTTGTCTATGATTTATTTTGTTATTTCATCCTTTTTTTTTATTATCAAGTAGACTTATGCACAGATTGGTATTTTAATAAATATAAGATATTATTAAAAAAATTGTTGGTGCTCATGAGAGGCGATTGTGCTTTTGGAGTGGCACTTACAGCGCCTCGTGACAATAAAAAAACTCAATCACTGTATCATTTGAAGCGTTGAGAGCCACACATTCTATGAGGCGGTATGTGCACGACGGTCATTCATGGTGGTTTGGCGACAATTTATTAATCCCCCTTCTCATTTTGATGTCCTCTCCTAGAGAAGCACATTAACCTAGTCGTAAATAAAAGAGATCCTCGTATCTTATTATTATTTCAGTCGTAGTTCTTGGTTTTACATGTTTTTAGTCTTTTTTATTATTGATTTTTTTTTCAATCTCATAATCTAATACGTGGTCCTATTTGATTTTGATTCGTGTTCTTTTTACTGCTAATTCTTTTTTATACCATCTTCTTAATTAACTTTGTTTTTTCAATCACGCCTCAATCCATAGTTGTTAATTCCATTTCGTTCCGTTCAAAAAACCGAGACAAAACGGCGTCGTTTTCGTCTCGGTTTTAATTCCGGTCCGTTCTGAAAATTCCGGCTGGAACGCCTCGGTTCCGTTCCGGGCGTGCCGTTCCGGGTTTCAAAATCTATTTTTTTTATTTTTAAAAAATTATTTTTGACATCTATACATCAAAATAATTTAAAAACACCAAAATATTTTAAATAAAAAAGAATTCAAATTTTAATTATGCTTGTTAAATTAATATTTTATTTTTTTCATATATATATATATATATATATATATATATATATATATAATTATATATGAACAGTACGACACCGAAACGGCACACCGGAACGCTCCGAAACCGGAACGTTACATTTCAATCGAAAAACCGGAATGGCGACCGGAACGGTATTGACAACTATGCGCCTCATGATTTTATTTTATTTTTGTTTTGTTTTCATTTAATATTTGGTTTTTATTCTTTTAATTATTGTCTTTATTTTTGTTCATATTTCAAAATATCTTTTTTCAATTTTAATCTTTAATATCGTGACCCGATTTCATGAGACGATTGACAAGTATGAGATGTTGATCAAGATCAAATATCAATCTTTTTCCATGCTGATTTTTCTTTTTGATTTCACCCTTCAAACATTAGTTTTTTTCTTAAAAAATCATACATTTTTTTATTTTGTTTTTTTGCAAGGATAAATTGGTTGTTTGATTGGGTTGCAAATTTATCATGTTAACTCATGTTAATTATAGAATTTACATCTTCAAATTACCCTTGAAATATATTTTTTATATTGAATAAAAAATTTGGTGTTTTTAGATCATTTTTAGGTGTCGATGTTAAAAGTAATTTTTAAAAAAACATTATTTTGAAGTATTTTTTAGTGAAAATCAATTTTAAAAACAACTATAACTACACTCTTAAATACGCACTTTTATTCAACATTGTATTTCAAAAGTGTTTTTGAAAATAAATAATTTTTATTTTTATTTTAAATTATTTTTTTGATATTTTAGATTAATTTTAATGTGTTGATATCAAAATTAATTTTAAGAAATAAAAATTATCATATTAATATATGTATAAACCAAAAAAAAAAACTCACTCCCGATGTATCGCTACTCCACAAAGCTAATGCGGGGCAAAATACCCGGGGATGAGTAATGTTACTATCCAGGGAAGTAGTTTACTATTCGATCCTTTTCCTTCGAGACCCTGGATAGCAGCAACTTTAAAATAGCGGATGCCCCAGGCAGCACTACGTAAAAAATAATCACAGCTATGCCACGAATAGGGGTGGGCTACTTCAACTTAGACCTTGTCTACTAAAATTTGAACTTTCAATTAATCAGATGAAGTGCGACCAGGTGCAAGCTGGGACAGGACCTCTGGCTAGCCATGGAGTGGCGAGCAAGATAAACTGCTCAGAGCCACCTTGCTTGCCTACGCTTTGCTGGGTTTTAAATTATAGTAATTCACAATAATATAAATTATATTTTGAGATTTATTTAATAATTTAAATTTTAGATAAGATAGTTTTTTTATATGATATTATAGTTTTGTTGACCCAGTAGTCACAAGTTCAAATCTCAGCACTTCTATTTTATTTGATAAAAATCAAGCATAAAGTAATGTGTATCTGTACAAGTTTCAAGCCCAAATAATTTTAACTTGAAGGTGTATATTAGAGAATAATATAAATCATATTTTTAGATCTCAACTAACAGCTTAAATTTTTACATAAAATAGTTCCTTGATGTTAAACACTTGTCAGTAGATTCATAATATATCGACTAAACAGTTGATGCTACCTACGGCATATATATATTTTTTAATTTTTAAAAAATATTTAAGCAATATTTCTCTAATGAAAAAATTAAATCACACAGGTAGATTCAATGTTACATGTCAACTTAATATTTTTTTAAAGATAAATCATAGAAATATAATTTGAAAATAATATTTTCCAGATACATAAGTATTAAGATTACAATATATTAAATCTACTTATGTTGATATACTATATCTATAGTATAGAACACAAAACCACAAAAACTTCATGTTAATAAAATCAAAAAACTATAAAACTCAATTTTTATACAAATCAATATTAAACAATAAAATTAAAATTAAAAATTAAAAAAACTGATTTAATCTGTCAAAACCCAAGTCACAAGACAAAAACAAACATAAAAAATTAAAATAAAATAAATTATAAAAATTATTTTTCAATAAATATAATACTAGTAGGTGAAATAAAAAAAAAATCAAGTTAATAGCTCAAATCATTGGATGAGGGTGATCTCATACAAAATTCATTTTTTTTCACAATCACTGCAAGTGCTAACGTACCAGACGCAGCCGTGTTTTGAAAGTCATCGATTGACTTGTCAATCAAAGCACTTTTTCTAGTTTTTTAAACCCGCCTTGCTGCTCCTCCTAACGAACGCTGTCATAATCACGGGTCGCTAGCTTCATTGACAACCAGGTTGCTGAACATTAAAAAGTTGCGACTGCCATGTTTTTTATGGCAAATAAATACTTCTGTGACTGTCGCTGCTGCATAACCAAAACAAATTGGATATTTTTTTGATCTGGAAAAGTTTTTGCATGATAACAAAATAGGAAAAAGATTTGGTGAGATTTAAATATTTTATTCTATGGCTTTTCAAAATAATAACAAGTTAAAACTAAATTATTTGGTTCAATTGGTCCATCAAATTCAGTTGTATGAATCACCGGTTGGTCATTTCACATAAAACTTTTAATTTTATAATTTATTTATTTCAAATATATTTTTATTCAGCTTGTAAACTGAAAATACAATTTAATAAAAATGATATGGTCAGTTTTGCAATAATAAATGATTTTAAACAATCAAGTATAATTTTGCTATAACTAAATGAGAATTTATTTAGATAAATTATTTGGATGACCTATCACATGTATTCATGAACCATTGCTATAAGTCTAAACTCTAGAAAGAGATTCTGTTACCGTGTACCATAATTACAGCTCAAAGTAATCATACTTTTTGTTTTTATCGTTGATAATGTCTAATTTTTAACAGGAGTTTTCAGATACTATTTCCCTCATCATAGCCACTTAGTTGCTCGATACTTTTAAATATAGAAAATCCCATGCATAGCTTCTAATTTTGATAGTTTTCAGTTTTTTCCTTATTATCTTTTAAATCAATCAACTGTTTTTATTAACTATTATAAACTGGTTAATCAGTTGAATAAAAAATTGAAGTTTCACTTTATCATATTTTAGAAACATGATAGCTAGCTGATCGCATTTTGGAGGAGCGATAATTAGCAAACATTGTAATTCTAAAATACAAAAAATCCAGAAAATTTTACAAATCTCGAAAGACGAACTTGTGTATGCGTGAGGTTATACGTTGTCCGGGAAGATGGGTCACATGTCACTGTCTCAAACATATTTTGACATTTCGAGGATAAACTAGACCATTCATATGTTTTTCCCAATGTTATCATATATGATTTCGGGACTATCTGGTATTATTGTGTTTTATTTTTTATTTTTAAAATATTTATAAATAAAAAATATTTTAAAAATCAACTTAAACACTTTATAAATAATCTTTAAAAGTTGCTGTCAATATATCTGTTTGTGAGGGTGATTGCAGTTGTTTTTGAAAGTGTTTTTCATTTAGAAATACATCAAAATAATATTTATTTTTTATTTTTTAAAAATTATTTTTAATATCAGCACATTAAAATGATTTAAAAATACAAAAAAAATTCATTTAAAATAAAATAAAAATTTAAATTTTAGAAAAACAACAGTACAACCACCGTCCCAAACAACCTCATGACAAATCACGTGCGGATAGTTTATCAATTACTGGACTATAAATGTATCTAAAAAGTCTCGGTGTTCTAAAGCGCATCGATGATATTCTTGCGATTAAACCAAAAAATAAGAAATGTCGGCCTCTTATCGTATTATCTCCATTACACGAACTGTTATTGTTTAATCAGGGGAGATGGTTCGATGGTAAAACTTGATTCATGTTCACATTAAAAAATATTTTTAATTGAAAATAAATAATTTGGTCGAGTCACAAAAACTTTGCTGGCTATTGAAACGTCATTATTTTGGAATGTTGTTAAAGTTAAATTTGAAATTTGAATGTGTTTTTTATTTAAAATGTATTAAAATAATATATATTTTTAAAAAATATTTTTAAAACCCACGTATAAAAATGATTTAAAAACAGTAATTTTTTAATTTAATATAAAAAATAAAAATATTTTAAAAATAAATAGAAAAGTTAAATCTCTTGAGTCTTGACAGCCTCTATACACAACTTTCAATGCAATTATTTCACAAACAATGTGTTTTCTTTGTTACTTTTTTCAAGGTAGCTATTTATTTTCTATAAAAAAAACTTTATCAGTAGTAGTTGTTGTTATTATCCACACCCTAAATTATCTTTACCCTATATATTTTTATAAAATCCTCTCGAGGTGTTTGCTGACTTGTTCTCTTCTCGAGGTTTTTAGTTGCTATACAAGGATTTTATTTCTCTCTCGAGATCTTCACCCATACTTTCAAGCAGTATTCCATGGCCATTCGTAAAATAAAAGGTCTGTTTGTCATTCTATGAAACGTAACAGACCATCGTCTTAAAGTTGAAGCTAGACAGAGCAATGAAACGTGATTGATAGAGTTAATGAAGGTTTAACATTGTGTTTTAAAAATATTTTATTTTATTTTATTTTCAGATTATTTTGATATGCTAATATTAAAAATAATTAAAAAAAATACATTTTTAAATTAAAATTTCTTTAAAAGACAACTTCAACTATATTTCTAAACATATCATTACTTACTTATATCTATTAAGGAATTTATTTATCAAGCTTTGCAAAATAATATTTTATATCACAGATCAATAAAAAAATTAAAATCAGATTAAATGACGAGATTAATATTGTATATATAAGGTTGATACATCAGAGGAAAAACGGATTTGACACCCTTTCTTCAAGTAATGATTTATTTATTTCTACACATTTTTTTTATAAATATAATTACCAAATCAGACAAAAAATCTTTTTTAAAAATAAAATCATAGGGTCAGTATCTAATCTTGATATGCTCACATGGGTTTCGAAGATTTCGCCCAATGCCTGAAATTATGGTTAGATGGTTAATTGTGGCTGAATCCTGAATCTCTCGTTCTGATAGGTGGCCATGTTTTCTTACAGGTGGATGAGTTGTGGGTAGGGAGGCGTTTTATTGACATATCTAGATCAAGAAAAAAAATCAAAATATTTCAAAAAAAATAATTATGGATAGATATGAGTCAATACGAGTTATTTTGGGGCTGGGAACGTGTGAATTACACGTGTACAATCCTCAGAAAGCCCAATCTCACGTGCAGGGAGAAAACCGATGAATCCCTTGCAAGAGCTAACCGACACTGGCGTACAGGTCGAATTTATGTCTGTAAAGTTTGAATCTGGGCTTCCTCCAGAGAAACGAAAAGGACATTCACCTCGTAGTTATTTTATCCAAGCAAAAACTCCCAGAACTTGCTTTCGTGTTCTGGCCCGCCAACTGAAACCGGATCTTTCTAAAAGGCCTGGAATCCAATGGATCTTCTCCGATTTCAAAGAGAGCACCAGGGATGTCAATAAAAAAAATTATTTTAAAAAATCAAATTAATAATTTGGTTTTTTAAATAGCATAAATATAATATTTTTTATATTTAAAATCCAACAAAAAAAACTATTTAGAGAGACTAATTTTATTTTAATATATATATATATATAATATTGATATAACTATTTATTAATAATAAATAACTAATACAAGTACAATCAAAACCATTTTTTTAAATAAAAATATACTAAATAATTTTTGGTTTTTTTGATCAAACATGTAAAAATAGCTCTTCAATTTAGAAAAACTATATTTGCTTTTCAATATAATTCTTCCTTTTAAACGATGAAAATAAAAAATACAAATTAATTTTTTTTGTCTTTTGTCTTTAGCTTTTCTTTTAAAAATTGCATCATTTATCGAGTGCATATTCGTGAGGTTTTTTTATTTCCTTTTCTTTTTATTAATAAATAATAAAATATATTTTATAAGAATATTAAATATTAGTGTGTAAATAAAATTTAGAATATATAATATATAAGATCTCAAATCAACTCTTAAAACACCAGCAGCACCATGTCCGTTGTGACCACAAGCATGCCCGATTACATTCCAGTGAAAAAACCCCTAACATAGCTTGTACCAGAATTATCGAGATGTTGCATCGATTTTTTTCACAACATATAACCAGCATCGAGCACGACAACAAGATGCTAAAAGTAAGCATATAACCAGTGAGCGTCTGGTGTTGGAATGCTTTAGCTTTTCAAATTATCTTTTACATTAAAAAAAAACAAATTAATATTTTTTATAATTTTTATATGCTACTAACATAACAACAACAACAACTACAACTACAACTACAACTACAACTTATTATATCTATAATTAAAAAATAATTTTTTAAAACACCTTACACTACTTACCAGTGTTCACCACCTTATTTTTTACTTCCTATCCCCTAGCAAACACCCTCTGATCTCACTTCACAAGTGAAAAACATGGAAGAAAAAAAACAAGGGAAAAGAAAAACATGGAGATATGATGAATAAGTGAATATTTGTTATTTTGTTTTAAATATATTTTTTAAAAATGAAAAATATTAATATTTTTCTTTTTAATGTTTTCAATCATATTGATATTGAAGTTAAAAATAATTTTTTAATATATTTATAGAAAAACAATTTAAAAAATAACTGAAAACTGTCGAGCAGTAAATCAGATGCCACTTTCGGGGTTATTCCCAGAATATCCGACCCAGAAAGGCAAAGCTAGGTAGCCAGAATAAATAAAAGGGGGAAAAAAACCTATGCAAGCAGGATCCCAAAGTTGCTGCTTCGACGGTTCATACACGCAAGGTGTCCTTCTTTGACTTCTGTTATTCTTTTATTTATCCCCGGACAAGAACCCAGTAAAAAATGAAGATTCTTTGAGAATTGAAATTGACGAAGAGAAAGATAAACGTCGTCGTTTCAGAGTTGCTGGCCGTGAAATTGGTTTCGCGATCAAGTGAGAATGGCAGGGAAGACAGTGAAAAGCGAAGCGAGCACTAGCAGTAGCAGCGGTAATAGTGATAACAATCGAGGAGAAACCGTCGTTTCTGACTGTGGCCGCCGTAAAAGCTCCTGTGGTTATTGCAAATCCACTGCTAGCACTAGCGTCTCTCACGGTTTGTGTGCTTTTTTTTCTTCAAACAATTGATCTGCGAATCATTGATTCTCTTGAATTGCCTGGATTCTAATTTTCATTAGTATTATTATGATTAATTCAGGTTGTTTTCAGATTTTTAATCTTTTTATGGATATATTTAATGAATTAACTCGTTGATCAACGTGTCTGTTTTGCTTCACAGCTGAGCAAAATACTAGCTCAGCTCAGATTACAACGACGAGGAGGTCAAACTTGGAACTAGAAAGGACTGTTTGTTAACTAATCAGGGCTTATGGTTAAAAGTTATGATCTTGTTATATATATATATATATATATTTTTTTTTTTTTTTTTTTTTGTGTGTGTGGGGGGGGGGGGGGGGAGCTTTGTCTACATTAAGCAGAATTATGGATTTCTGTTTTGAATTCGTGTAATGATAGCTCCAATTCGTATCGATTAAAGTGATAAATGGATTTGCTAATGTATATAAACCAGAGCAGTTCCATGTTTAATTTATTATTATTATTTTTACTTTTTGTATCTGAATGTAATTGATGAAAAATCAAACTTACAATTTTCTCCCCGTATTTTCCATATTGTTGCAGGTCTGTGGGCACACAGCATAACGGTTGATGACTACCAAGGTTAGAATGATACGCTTCTTTCTAGTTTCTCTCATTATTCATAGAATTTTTTCTTCTCAACATCATGTGATAGCTATTAAATTTAATGGTAGTAGCTTTGATTCATCTGCCTCTTTTAATCTAATGCTTCCTTGACAGAGCTTCTTGATAGAGGATGGAGAAGATCTGGTTCTTTCCTTTACAAACCTGAGATGGAAAAAACCTGTTGCCCATCTTATACCATCCGTCTGAGGGCAAGGGATTTTGTTCCGTCAAAAGAGCAACAGCGAGTCTCTAAAAGAATGCAGAGGTATGCCTTCTATGTCTTGATTCAGCCATGGATATCCTCATTTTGTTATTTAACATCTTTTCTTCGTATAAGAGATGGAAAAAAAAAATCAATTTGTCAGTTGGGTTGAAGAAAATTTCAATGTCAATATTAAAAAGTATCAAGGATTTGAGCAAATCATTCTCCAGAGTCCAGGGTAATGGTTTTCCACAGAAAACATCGGGTTTATGATGCCCTTCATTAGAGTTACTGATCTAGGGGATTTCCAAAGTTGTTAGGTGTTTAAGATTTTGTGAAATGGCTTATAAAGACCAACTTTTTCATTGCCTCTAATCTGTTTGTATGATATCCCCGGGTTAAATTATGTTGAAAGTACTTTTGGCTCATAAATCTTGGTTCCATTTTGAGTAGTAACAATGCTACATGCCTAGGTTTGTGGATGGCACATTGGATGTGAAAAAATCAGTGGAAACTAGAAAGGACCCTCCCGGTGTTTCTGCTAGTGCCTGTGGTGAAGCTTCAAGCTCAGGAACAAAGAAATCTTTGTCCAACAAAAACAAGGAGAAAACTGTGGGAGATCACATTACTTATTATTTGTCAGAACAAGTTGACAATATGATTCGGACATGGAGTGAAAGTGGCCAATTTCCTTGCAGTGTTCAATTACCAAAAGCTTCTGTAAAAAAGGTTTCACAAGCCAAAAGAAAACTACTGGTGGAAGGAGCAGAAGATCTCATGTACTCTAGCAACATTGCATTTCAAATAGCAGCCACTATTAGGCAGGCACAATCAATTGCTAAGGATGCAAGTCAAAGTGCAGAAGATAACCCTCTGTCTCCGAAAATTATTGCAGAGAAACTGGCTGCTTCTCTAGATCAATTGGCAAACACTAATGGTCTAGCAATCAGAGCTTGTAACGGACACATTAATTTTTATACTGCAGCAACTCAAGTTTCTTCCAATGAAGATAGCCATATTGCTTTGGGTGCCCAAGAATCTGCAACAGAGAGGAAAGACTTCTCTTTGAGGTTGAGCCCTGTGCATCCCCAGGGAAAAAGACGGAGGCTTGAGATTCGTTTGAAAAGGTCCGGCTTTGATCCAGAAGAGTTTGCATTGTATAGACGATATCAGATTAAGGTGCATAATGATGCTCCAGATCATGTCTCTGAAACCTCATATAGAAGGTTTCTGGTCGATACTCCTTTGGTACCTGTCCAACCATCTGGTGATAGCAGAGTCCCCCCTTGTGGTTTTGGTTCCTTTCATCAGCAATATGTAATTGATGGCCGGCTAGTTGCTGTTGGGGTGATTGATATCCTTCCTAAATGTTTGTCAAGTAAATATTTGTTTTGGGATCCAGATTTTGCCTTTCTATCACCAGGCAAGTATTCAGCCTTGCAAGAAATAGGTTGGGTTAAAGAGAATGAAGTGCGCTGTCCCAGTCTTCAGTATTATTATCTTGGCTATTATATTCATTCCTGCAGTAAGATGAGATATAAAGCAGCATATTACCCATCTGAGCTCCTCTGTCCTCTTCGTTACCAGTAAGTCTCTTCCCTGAATCTGAAACCTACTCTGTCACTGTTATTTGGACTTGGATTCCAGAATATACTGATTCCTTTTAGTGGGATGATATTAGATCTCCTAATCTCAATCAAATGCATTGAAGAAATGGAAAACTGCATATATTTCAGCCTGAAGATATCTTAAGCTATCCTTTACTCTATGCGCTGAGTTTGTTTGTTTTTTAGGTATCCACACGTGTTGCATAGCTTTGAGCATTAAGTTTCAATAGTTTCCTGAAGTCTCCATTTAAGAACAATTTTTATAATATTTGTTTTGACATTGAAACTCATTGTTTTTTTAACAAGGATGCTTGCTCCTTGGTCTGAGAAGTTGTCGTCTCATGGTAAATTTTAAGGCTTCAAATAAGCGAGGGCACCCAATTTATCTCCTAGCATTTATGATCTAGAAAGAATCTCCTGGGCTGCTTGAGAACATGCTTGAAATGGTTCATATCAGAGAAAGAAAGAAAAGTTAAATAGCCAAAAAGAATGTTGACAAATTATACACCATATTTTTGAGCTCTACAATCTCAGTCCATTTTTTGAGCTCCATGTGTGAGTGAGTAAATCCCATATCGCCTAGGAATAAAAAATTCGGGGTGCCTATATATAAGATGAACCCAAAACCCATTAGTCTAGGCTTTTGGGTTAAAAGTGGTGTCAACCTCGTGTATAAAACCTCACTCATGCATGCCCCAGGCACAGGGCCAAGTGATGTCCATGTGTAGATCTCCCTAGGTAGCAGAATCGGAGTTGATGGTTCAAGTGGGATAAGTGTGGCGTGGTTAGTTGAGCTCCCATTGTTGTCATCCAATGGTTGAGCAAGTGCGCACTCCCATGGTTTCCTCCCCCTTACATGGTTGAGGAAGAAAGTAGTGACACCTCTCGAACTGTGAAGATGCTTCCATGGGAAGAGTAGTGTTCGACGTGGAAGAGAGAGACACGTGAGGGGGAGAGTTGTTGGGTTCCATGTGTGAATGAGGGAAACTCTACATCAGTTTGGAATAAGAAGTTTGAGGTGCTTATATATAAGAAGGCTCTTGGGCTAATGTGCTGTTCAACCTTACATGTAGGCCTTAATGTGTGCAGGCCTAGCTACTCCCCAGTGCAGACCTCCCCAATACATATATGGGTGTTCACTCATAATCTACGCTTCAACTGTTTAAACTGCAAGTGTGTGTTTCATTTATGAGGCTAGACTTATGGTTTCCTGCATTTCTATCCTTTAATTACATATTTGTCTTACATTATAGAACCAGATTGTTAGTCTGCCGGTTATTCTCGGTCTGATGAGCTGATATCTTATTTCCAGGTGGGTTCCATTTGATGTAGCCCAACCTTTACTTGATAGAAAGCCATATGTTGTCTTGTCAGATTTTGTGCTCTTGCAAAATGGAGAGTCATCACAACCTCTAGTCTCTGAGAATGTGATGGAAGTGCAGGGTGATGAAAACCACGATGAAGACTCTAATGATGTTCTGGTAGATGATGAAGATGAAATGACTGAACCTGAATCTGAAAGCTCTGATGACGATTCAGGTTCAGATAGCTGTGGTCAGACATCAGTTGAAATAGAAAATGGTAATCTCAGTGACATTTTAATTGGGTTAAACGGATCTAGATTGAGATACAAGGTATGTAATTTAATTCTCTGTATGATTTAAGACCTGAAACATAACTCTTAAATTTGGGAGTTGTTTTATGGCACGATGTATATGCTAGCTCACTTTTTATTTGAAGCTTTATCCTCATCACTGTAATGCAGAGAAATAAAATTAGCATGACCTGAAATTTTATTTCTATTTTTAAATCTCAGTACCATTTCCAATATTCCTGTTGTAGGGGCACGACTCGAATACTATTTCACCAAATTGTCAATGTGATAGGACTATAAGATGCCTTTGTTAACAAATTTGTTCTTTGAAAGATGCATGTTTTATTAAACAAGTAATTGATGCATCAGTTGTCTGAAACAATATTGCTATTTCATTTGTAAAGATAATTTTGAATCAATGCTATTTAAGACACTTGTTGGGTCTTTTGATTGTAGCTGCAAATGATATAGATAACTAAACTTGAATAGAATGAATTCGAGGGGAGGGCATAGAGAAGTTTATTCACTTTTTTATCAGATAATGGTGTTTTTTCCTTAGTTTCAGCTATGCCGATTTAGAATGGGAAGGTTTCACAATTAAGTCATAAATTTGAGCTGTATTTAGTTGTGGAGTGGATGATTAGAATTTTACATCAGCTTGACAAGAGATAACAGGATAAATGTTACCATGTGCTGCAAATAGGGCGATGTTTTTAAAATTAACCTGGATGAGGGGCATGTTGATTAAGTTGTTGTTTCATTTTAAGCCATTTTCTATGTGATAATTCTTGCAGGATCTTCGACGAGCTTTTGTCCCTGAAGAGAGTTATTTGGAGTCCCAGTTGCATAGATACAAGAGGGTTGTGGGTGAAAAGCTGTCAGAACGAATGGTCTATTCACTTGGATGATGATTCTGTTCTTCCATTAGGGATTTGTTGCATCTCATCAAAATGAGAGATGGATATCTTACTGTGAGAGCTGGGTTCAGCATGACGACCCTCTCCCCCCACAGGTCATTTTGTGATTTTAATGACTGTCTTGTGTTCTCCAGCAGTTCAGCCCTGTGCTGAATGAAAGGACTGTGATATTTATTTGCCTTTCAATTACCGAGAAACGCTGCAATAAACGGAGGGTTTTGTTTTTTCAAGACTCTATTCAGCTCCTTACCTCTGCAGTCTGCACTGCCCCACTGAGCTCTGCCTATGTCATGAGATGAATCCCTTCCGGTTCTCTTGCGAGGGGGACTAGCATCTTGTCGAACTTCAAAAAAACACCGCTGCAGATCCCACATGAAACGATATCTTTTTTGACGAGGAAAGAAGTTCTACATCTTGCTGGGCATTAACAAAAGGTAATGTGGCATTGAAAAACATTCTAGACACGTTTATTTGTACTGTTGACTACCACATGCAATTGCATCCTTTTCTTTCTAAAACAATTAAATGCCTTAGGCATTTATGTCTTTCCTCATGATTTTTTAGTCGTTAAAGAGTAGACCTGTAGTGTGCATGTTTTTTTTTTTTTTTTAAATACCGTCAGCTTTTAAAAAAAATGATGCGTATGGGTATTTATGTATTTTCACTTTTTCAAAAAAAATTAAATGGTAACTTTACCTTTTAAATAGAAAAACAAAAAAATATATTCATTGTTTTTTTAGTTACTATCCAATGAGATAGAAACTTTTTTATGCAGAAAATTTTACTTTGAATTTTAGAAAAGATAGCCAAGTAGAGATAAACAATCAACTAATAATAGATCTATCTTAGATGGTTAAATATGATGTATTGGAGATAATGTCTTTTTTGCGGATCATTAGATCTTTAAATCTGAAAATTATAATAATAATTTTATAATTATATAAAAAGAATTTCCCGCACTCCCAATGAGACCGCTAAAAACACTGTCGCGGAAGGCACACCATGTAGTTTTATTTTCATGTTATGATAATCATTTTCTTTAATATTGTACATAAGCTGTTATTACTTATTTTTTTATTCTAATTAAAATAAAACCACGGGATCTATAACCCGAGCAATATATAATTATATACTTTTTTTTTAAAAAAAAAGAACACGTTTATAATATAGCTTAGCGATGCCGCTAGTCATTGACTCATGACTATCCACATCATCAAGTTGCAACGGATTGCTGCGAGACATTCAATTGTTTTTTTATTATTATTACCGGACCCATTCGATCAATTTATTCTCACGGATAATGTACTTGGCCAACAAACAAGGAAAAAAGAAGAAAGGCAAAGGCAAGAAGTAGACAACTTCTTTCTTATGCAATGAACAATCTCATAAAGTTGCAAATAAACCTTGAAACTGCAACAAAAGATTCAGCAATTGTTATGCACATGAATTAAAGCGAAGTACATTATGATTAATCGAATTCAAGGTTGATTAATGACATGAAATGAATTCATCAGAATCAACATTCAGTGTTTAGAATCAATTATTGAAAGAAAGCTGAAAGAGCCCCGAACGAGGATTTCAGTTTTTCATGGTTAAACAAGGAAACATCAGAAGAGAAAAGAATGTACATTTCGAAACAGCGAGATGGATAATCAAACATCATCCGCATCACTTCCACTAATGTGGTGGAGTTCATGCACCCAATAATGGCTCCCGTCAGGACCAGACAACTTAAACCTGCTCAACAACAAATCAATGCAACCTTAATTGACGGGATCATTTCAATCCAGAATCAGAACTTTATCCTACTATAGTTTTCTACTAACCGTTCAAGGACAGATTTTCCTTCCTTGTACTTCTGGCTCTTGTCATGAGCAGTCACCTGAAAGAAATCATCCAAATAAATAGTCGCAACAAGAAACATTGAAAAAAATTGTATTCTTTTCAAATCACTGCCTTCTAATCTTACATATTTCCAGCCCACAATTGATCCACACCCAACACAGAAAATGTCAGCAACAGTATGCAGCCCAGTAAGCATCGATCTATCTTCCTTCTCTCCCGCAAACACGTTCGCTCTGCCATACAAAGTAAGACGATTTAATCTGAAAGGAAAAAAAGTGAATATATAATGTCTTCTGACTCATTGTAGCAAGAAACAATCATTCTGAGGATGCTCTGAAGACCATCCACAATCAATCTAGCTCATCATTCAGAAAACTCAAAGGATTAAATATGATACCTGCAGGCAGCCCATCATGATATAAGTCTCTCTTGCTCTGTTCAGTGATACTCAGAATATAATGGCATAATGAGAACAAACAGTTTGATGCCTGAAGCATGATAATGATTTCACTTCTTAATTGATAAACAAGCAATTGAATACAAATTTCAGAATAATTTCTAAGCTTTTTAACATCGCCCCCCTAGACTAAAGATGCTGTCTAATATTTTACCATTTTAGTTTTCCATGATCTTAGCTATCCACTCCCCTTCCACCCCACCCGCCCAGGCTCTGCCAAGCGTATATTTACCAACAGAGGACCAGATGGAAGATATATCAAAACCTAGTTCAGATGTTACCTTCAAACAGTATCATTCACAAAGACAAATAAGGAACTTGTACAGTGTGTTCAAATAGCATCTTGAGGCTTTGACAGTAAGATTGCTCCAACATAGAATTAGCTCCAGATTTAACAAGCATGTATAAAAGGTGCCCCATGCCCAAAATCAAGAAAAACTTACACCTTCCTGAAGAGATAAGCTTTCCCGTGCCTGCAGTGGAAAGACTGAATAAAAGGGCAGAGGCAAAACATGTAGTCAGAACATTTGAGTCCCATGAAAACCACAAACATTTGGACGGAATGAAAAAAGTGACAGGAAAATAGAGCTTATTACTATCCAAACTTCATCTTGACATTTAGGAAAATATAGAAAACTGCTATATGTGATCTCACTTAAAGGCTTGCCTAATATTCATATTATAATCACTGTGGCAGCTTATAGACATGCAAATATACAGTGTTGGTATAAGTGCGCAGAATGACAATATCTGAGAATTATGTCCAAAGGTAGTGGTACACTAATAACCTCGATGATACAGACCGCATGAGCTACTTGATCGATCAAAGCATCCACAAATCAGTAACGTTTCATGGACAAGGATGCTTTCCCAAGATTACACGCTACATGAGAGCATCATTCATGATACTTATAGGATGTTCCTTCTGCAAATGGCTTGGAGAGATAACCTCGACATTTAATAAAAATGTTTTTAATACACATAATATCCCATCTAAGCATGAAGTTGCCACACTCCACACATGGCTGGTTACTTTGTAGGATTACAGTTTTAAACCAAGCAGAGAAATAGATAGAACCATTTATAAACAAAATGGAATAAATACCATTTCAGTTGTATGCCTTAAATTTTTTGTCAATACCTAATAGGATATAACATCTTCGAAGCTAGACGTTTAGTGAAGCTCAAATAGCAGGAAGAGGAAAACACACTTCAAGCAACAAATTCAATCACAAACCAGAAACAACAAGAAATCAATGAGAAGGCCTGCATTGTATAATCATCACAGAGCGTAAAACAAAAGGATATGCATACACCCACAACATTAAGAAACAATTTCAATGATAAACAAAAAAAAAGTGAAACAAATTTTATTTGACATAGATAGATCACGCACAAGTGAAATTCTCTTAAAATCCAGATATGGCATCAA
Organism: Salix caprea; assembly: GCA_964035475.1. NCBI lineage: Eukaryota > Viridiplantae > Streptophyta > Magnoliopsida > Malpighiales > Salicaceae > Salix > Salix caprea. The sequence continues at coordinate 4,721,175 of OZ037757.1, read as the reverse complement.
GTGCAGAAATCTATATGGCGCAAGAAGTGAAGCATTACCGAGCTTCTAAGACAACGTATAGCCACAACCTAACTGACTTAAGATCCAAAATACTACAGTTTGGTTCTTGTTTGATAGTTTCAACATTGGAAAGGTAAATATTTCTGCACTTGCAGCAGCATCTATTCCTCGTTTATCAAGTTGAGGCAAAAGGAGTTCACCGATTAAGCATCAGTTTGATCCAAATAAACTCAAACACACTGATACTGTTTAATAATCTCTTAAAAAAAATTAATACGTTCCTGATGGATGGAAAATGGGATGTCATTAAAATGACCAGTCCAAAAATCCCTCACTTATTCCAGCCCATTCTTCATGTCTAACAAACAAACCCTCTTACGATAAGATGAATTAGGATCATCATGACTTCAACACAGTCGATCATCATAACTTCAAAACAGTCGATCATCAAAAAAGCACCCATAGTTCTCTCAAAGAGAAATCGAATTCACGGAAACCCAGATAAAAATATTCCACGAAATAATCACGAAATTAAGAGAATTCAAGCAATTAAAGGTAAAAAAAGAAGAAGCAACCTTTGAAATAATATCACCATGAAGAGCAAGATGAGTCCCGCAGTGCTTGCAACTATAGTTCCTCCCTTCAAGTTCCTCTACAAACAGCCTGCCCATGTCCTCACAAACAGATCCTTCCACAAAAATCTTTAGATTTATAGCGTCGATTGAGAGAGTTCAAAATCTAGATTGAGAGGAGATGACGACTATTTTTCCTTAATAGAGAGAACAAAAAGGAGACATGATCGTCAGTATTTATGTTTCGAATTTGATAAGTTGGATTGGATTGGCTACCTCTTTCAGTGTTTGCTTCTAAATCGATTTGTTGTTGTTGCGTGATATATAAGAAACGTATACCGGGAGGGGAAGAGAAGCTATCAACATTCCCGTTATATTACCTTTTTCTGCTAGAAGTTGAAACCTGACACGACGTGTATTCTACGGTTCTTTCCTTTAAAACAAAACATCAAATACTGCAAGTGCTTTTAGATTTTATTTATTCAATATATATATATATGTATGTATATTTTAATTTCAATTATCTGGATTGCGTTAATTTTATCCATTGCTTAAACAAACACCCCGGAAGTGAGGCACCGATATCGTCACATGTTAAATGGCAACGGATATCGCGTTTTATTTTTTATTGTATTTATATACTCTAATTATTATCTATAAAAATAAATAATGATATATATATAGTCACAATGACAGTACTAAAATCTACGAGAACTTCAACATGTTTAATTAAATAAATATATTTTTAAAATAAAAAAGTACATTGATATTGCTATGAAAATATAAATATAATAGAGAATAAATATCCTGAATTTTTATTTTAAATGACTGATGATGTATTTATGATTCATGAAAGTTTTTTTTTTTTTGTCCGGAAGAGAGAGAGTTTAAGTGTAATATAGGTGTGCATGTATTATATTAAATTTATAAAAATATAAGTATTGTATAATATGTATATTTTAGATTTAATTTCATAATATTTGTTAATTATCCAGTGAAGTGATTATCCAAAAACAACTATCCATATCCAAAAAATCCAATCAATATCCATGAAATCCAGCATTCAACCGTATTTGCTAGTTGTTTGCATTCAGGGTCAAAATTGTCATTTTTTCCTGTATAAGTATCTTTCATGCTCTACAGTACTTAGCTACATACCCCGGTTGTTATAACGGAAGTGCATGGCTACCAGCGGTATGGATTGAAAAAGTATTATAATACATTTGAGAAAAAATAGGTGTATTATAATAATAAAAAGTGTGAAAATTCCTGGAAGCTTTACTTTAGTGGTAAGTCTAATTGACCCCCACATTATCAAATATTAACTGCACATATCTTCGGCTCAAAATCAGCCTATAAAACCCTAATTTATACATATATGAAGTTTTTCACAGCTTTCTAAGCCGAAAAGAAGTTGGTTTCACTTCCGTGGGCTCTGCTCGAGCTCTAATAACATCACCAGCCAATTTCTGGCCCAATGAATCCATATCAAATTGTAATTAATATACGGGCTTACCAAGCCCAAGTGGGTCTAAACCAGTGTCCAGCCATAACTCAGTCAAGCCATTCCGGCGGGGTAGCACCAGGGAACCAAACAACTCGACTTCTATTGATTTTTTTCCTGGGTTTTGCTTGTGTTTTCACGACGGGTCCCGAGAAAATAGGACGCCGACACGGCAATCGTTGCAGCCATGGTTGGGGCCAGGAAGGTGGGGGTGACAATGGAAGCGTTCCTGTTTTACAATGGATTATTTGTTTTGAAATCAAATCACAGCGAAGGTTTTGGTTTTCTTTGTGATATTGAAGTCCCTGACAGACTCGAGACTAGTGGTATAAATTGGAATAGAAATTAAGATGGCGTCCTCCCACACTACACAATTTTATGAGGTGGCCTAGGTGAACTTCATCTTTCTTGTATTAATTTGATTTTGAATTAAAAAAAAAAAATGTGTTTGACATTATGATAACATGTGTCGTCATAGGAGGCTGTGATGACAGAGAGCTTACATTCCAGAGTTTGAATCAGGGTTATTATTTCGATTCGACGGCCGAAACGTTTCATACCAGTCAAAAAAATAAAACAAAACGATGTTGTTTTTGTCTTCGTTTAAATTCTATTCCATACCTGAAATTCCAGCCAAAACACGTCGGCATCATATCACCTGTGCCGTTTCGGCCTAAAAAAATCATTTCTTCCATTGGTTCTGGCCTTTCCTCGCGAGCTGATGGTGTGATCGTCATTGTTTATTGTTTTAGAGAGAGAGTCTACTTTTCTTGAGAATATAAAGTAATGTTTGCCCATGAAAATCAACCGCATCCAGTCATTATGAACTGCATTCATACTTGATGTAGAATCTTTGATTGCTGCGCCAGGAACCACCACGCTATAAACAGTGATCAATCAAGTTCTTACCGTGATGATAGGACTTCCATGTCCTGTTAATGTTAGAATTTCTCACTGTTTAACTATTGATTTTAGACCAAAAGGGTTGTATCATCACGGTAAGAACTTGATAAAAAAAAAAAAAAAAAAAAAAAAAAAAATTAATGCAAGCCATTGAAGAATTATAACTACAAAATTTATTGTGAAATTAAATTTTCTATTATAATTTTCTCCGAGAGTGTACTGGATTCTTCAGTGATTCGAAACTTCGAAGCTATCTAAATCCATCTTTCATTGAAGATATCAGCACTTTTTTTTTAATTTCTATTTTTTGGTGTACGGAACTATCATCAAAAGTGTAAATGAGCACGGACTCTAAAAAGAAGAAGAAGAAGAGATTCCGAGCTCATCATTAGAGGTGTATTTTAAAATAAAAGTGTCCATGAAGGACCTAATGGGCAAATGGAAAAAGTTTCAGGACCTCCAAGCTCTTTGCTGCCTCAAATGGAAGCAGGCCATAAGGCCCAGAACTCCTGAGGAGCATAAGAGCAACTCCAACGCCTTTTTGTGTGTGAAATTAAGTGAGAAGAGAGAAGTTTGCGTTTAAATGGAGAGAAGGGGACTGTTGTTGTGATTTTTGGAGAGGAGGAAGATGAAGGGGTTGTTTGATGTGGTGATGGTGGAAGTGGTGGTGGGTTTTGATTTCGGAGCGAAAAAATGGGAAATAATAATGCGAAAAAATGGGTTTTAGATTTATAAATTGTTTAAATTTTGTGTTTAGAGCTATTGTGTATTTATTTGTAATTTGTATGTTGATAATGATGTTATTTTCCTTGTATTAAATAGATGTTTTTATAAATTTATTAATACTTTAAGTTTGATAGAATTTGAGTTTATTAATACTGTAATTTATTAATATTGTATTTCAAATTTAAAATATTACGGGTATTTTATTTTAAATTCATTTTTTATTTAAATATAATTAAAAATAATAATAAATTTATTGTTGGAGGATTTTTTAAAAATAATTATTTAATTATATAACATACTCTTATTAATTGTACAATTAATTGTATAATTAAACTATATACAAAATAATTGTACTATATTTATAATAATATAAAAAAAATAGCTCTCTAAAATAACATTTACTATTGGAGTACATATCAATAAAAAAACCTTATATATACTATTTAAAAAATTATTTTAAAATTTTAGTTTTTTAAAATGACTTTTGATATTGGAGATACTTCAAGACAAAAAAATACCTAAAAGCTATTCTTACCTGATAGACACCACAAATAAATAAATAAACAAAATCTGAAGTAGATTTTTGTAGTGACGAATACCTGGAAGCAGATTCCGCTGTACAAAACGCTTGACTTAGAGACTAGACATCACCTTAACCAATCAAAACCAACAAGGTAGCCACGTCGGTCCTCCCCTGAAACTGGATCATATCCCCGACAAAACATTTTCGTCATTTTCAAGTTCTGTCAGAAAGTTTCCACGTGTCCAATCATCGGTCCTCTGTACAAATATCTTCTTGGCATCTCTCTCCTTGCTTTTTAGGACTGTTTTCTAGCTCTGCTTTTGTTATTCGTGCTCCTTTGTTGCCGTTCGTTTCTCTTCCTTTAATTAAAGAGGTATGCGTTCCTCTCTAGCTTGTTCTTCCTCTTCTTGTTTTTTTTTTCTTTCCAGTTTTGGGGTATAGTTTTTTTTTTTACAGTTCTGGTATAATTTCTGATTCTGGTTCGTTAGTTGTTGATTGTTTTTTTATTCACTTTTTCGTTTCCCAGATGATTTTTTTTCATTTCATTCATTTCATGATCATTGAAAGTATTATTTTTTGCTATTTGACTTATTTATTACTAATTTGTTAGCTCGTGTCTTAATTTGCTTCGCTTTAGTTTCCTAGAAAATGGGATTAAGCTTTGTTAGTCCTTAAATTAGTATCTTAAATTTTGTCAGCATCAACCAGAAGTTTTCTTGTTGCCAAAGTGTGTATGCTTTGTTAAAACAAGATACTTCTTTATGGCAAAAAAAGAGAGAGAAAAGGGTTACAGTTTCGGAAACATGATTTGAACTGTTGTAGCCGTTTCTTAATCTGCCAATTAGGTTTGTGAGATTTGAGTAAAGTAGAATGATTTTTAGTTAGATAATATTACTTTTGAATGTTGGTAATAGCCATGAAAATTGCCAAGGGCAAGGGAGCAGCGAGGACGGAGAAGAAGGCAGTATCACTCCCGGTTGAGGACAGGTAATTCTTTTTTTTCCCCCTTAGATTTATAAACTATTCATCCTTTGCTTTCCTTAAACAACCTAATAGATAAATCCGTTATTCGTTTGGTTCATTCATTAACTTGGTTATATGGTATGGATTCTGAGTGAATGTTTTTGCATTTCTTCTTTCAGGAAGATTGGAAAGCGAAAGGCAGCACTAAAGGCTAATGAGAGTAGCAAGAAGCGAGCCAAGAAAGAAAAAATCGCCAAGAAGGACCCAAACAAGCCTAAAAGGCCTCCCAGTGCTTTCTTTGTTTTTCTGTAAGCCTCTGCCAATTTGAGATAGTTTAGTAATTATGATATCAGATTTGAAAATCCACTCATGGTTATGCAATGTAACACACTGCAGAGAAGAGTTCAGGAAGATATACAAACAAGAGAACCCCAATGTGAAGGCTGTCTCAGCTGTAAGCAGCTCATGAACACAATGTGTTTCTTAGATCGTGGATTGCCTTTAGTTGCCTTGATAGATTTATGTTGACTGAAATTTTGACTGCTGGATCATGTGATTGAAGGTGGGGAAAGCAGGAGGAGAGAAGTGGAAATCCCTGTCAGCTGCAGTAAGTCCTAAAATCTTACTTTGAATGAATTGTGCTGCCCTTGCCTGAATAGAATACTTTACTCGTACAAACCTGTCGATTCTGTTTGTTAAGGTTCTGCATAAACCTGACACTGTGGTTCCCACTGGAACTGGCTGCGCACCAAGGACATGCTCGATGGCTCTGGAACTTTGGTAGCATGGCCACGCCAATGCCAGTGTGGTGTAGACTGCAGGTTCCCTAGATGTTAGTACTGCTAGGGTCTGAAGATTTAAAAGGATTGGGGTGGGATTCAGATATGCTTCCCTTGACTGATGTTGCAAGTCGGGCATGTGCACATACATATATGATCGCTTGCATCGGTCAAAATAACTAGTGTCCAAAGAGTATTTTCAGTTTTTATCAAGTTCAATTCTCTGCCTGCTGATTGCTTCCTAGCTGTACAATTGCCATGCCGATTGCCCTCTTACCTGTTCCTCTGCTGTACTGGGATTTGGCAGGAGAAAGCTCCATATGAAGCTAAGGCAGCCAAACGAAAATCAGACTATGAAAAGCTAATGACAGCTTACAACAAGAAACAGGTGAATTATTTTTTCACTGTTTTCTTCAGAATCAATAATACTTGCATCATCTCCCCAGCCTCAGGACTACATTATGCCTCTCTCAGGAAACGGATGATGGTGATGACGATGATAATGACCACGACATCGAACAATCCCACAAGTCCAAATCTGAAGTCAATGGCCAAGATGACGAGAGTGATGAGGTAATCTTTTGTCTCATACTAACTAATGTGTGGAATATTTTGCAACTCTTGCACATGCACTGGATTTCCATCCCCGTAGTGAAGAATTTACCCGTGAGTATGATTTCCATTGGATTAGCCAGTCCCTTGAGCATGCTCACTTGCACCATAATCCAGACATCTACGTTCATTGTTACTTTAGATGCCTCCGAGTTAAAGGGGCCAGACCTTTGCTCTAAGAGTGTGTTTGGCAGTGCAGTGCACCACACTATCAAACAGAGCCCAAGTCCCATATAAACTAGAAAGCTTTTTCCAGTCCAAGAGAAGTAATTGCTGATTCTTTTTACATGAGAATGTCCGTGCAGTAACATTCCTGTCAACAACTGGTCAAGCTAGAACAAGGACCTCATTGTTCCATGTTCTAATATGCTTTAGGTTTTCAGGATTGATTATTCATTTTATATTTCCCTGAATTTGTCAAATCTTCATATAATTAGTTTTACTGAAGAGAATCACAGATAGTTGCCTGAGTCCATGATAGAGAGATTGATGATTTTGGGATGGGTTTATCTTCCTTGTTCTCGTGAGTTTGGGAATTTATTTTGATGGTTTTCAGTTCATTGCTTCATTTTTTCTTTGCTCCTGCTGATAGTGATTGACTCGTCCTCCCTGCTGACTACTAGTCTTCAATTTCTGATCAAATGATTGTATTTTCATTCATTCCTACTTATTGTGTTTTTCCTCAACCAATCCTAATATTAGTTGAATTTTCTTTATTCAGGGGGATGAGGATGGCGATGACGATGAGGATGAGGATGACGATGATTGAAGTCGGCATGTGGGCTGATTTTTCCCGTGAATGATCCAGGCCAACAATCCTTGACTTCGTTAGTGATACGTTCAGGTTATGTCATGTCTGTGGTGGTGGCTTTCTGAAAAGGACCGGAGTTTCTCTGCTCTCGGTGCTGCCAAGCAGTCATGTAAGATTTACTCGTATATTTACCACGCGTGTATCTAACTATCTCAGTTGAATCATAAATGAATTCTGAGAATTAAATGCATCATGCTTTTGTATGCTATCTGGGAATTCAGTATTGTTTGAAGAAGAATAACAATCAATAGAATTTATGTTTGTATATATGCGCTTCTGTTAGGGGTTTTCTTTTCTGGATTTCTTAAATGCAATCCATGGTGAACAATCATATCACCACCTGCTATAAGCACATAAATGATTTTTTCCCTGCAATTTACCGCAACGCAAGTACCAGTTCCCTACCAGCTGCCCGTTTCCTATTTTTGCCGAAGTCTTTCTCAAGTGCCCAACAATGCCAGGAAAAGTAGTTCACCCGTTGGCCCCAGTTATAACTTCTACCATAATCCAGATCGAGCAGCTCATCTCTACAACTAATATGCATTGCTTGACTGAATTAGAATCAAAGGTTCAAACCAAAGGCCTTGATGTGTAGGTTAAACAGCGATTGCATTGTCTCTAAGCATTGCATGCAATCGCCATTAAATTTAATCAACCTGTCCTGTTCAAAAAATGGGACAAAATGCTGCTCATTATATATTTTTTTTACGGGTATCAACTCTAGGACTTCCTTGTGGCCTTTAGGGCCTCTGACAAGGAGAATTCTTGCTCACTTCTGCGGATGGTTATGACACGCATCAGTACAGATTTTTTTTGTTTTCAAGCCCGCCAAGTTGATTAAAGCAGAATCATATCAAGAATTTATAGCAATTCTGGTTTGAAAACTAGAAATTCTATATCAATGCGTGTACCAATTGCAGAAGTGATGAGTTTATCTGAATTTCAAATAGGATCATGGAGGGCGTGATTAGTTTTGGGCTCCAAAAGAAGCCCTGTGGGCAGATTTAAGTGGACCAGGTCTAAACCACCAATCCAAGAGCAAGAGCACATGGTTATTTTCCTAGATAGATGAGAAGTTTTTCCATTACAATAAAATTTTATATGATAACGAGACCTGACAAAAAAAAAATGAATTGGTGCGGTTGATGGTACCAGAGAAAGCACAGATTCCTTCTCTCACCAGCACATAGATGTAGCCAATTCTATGCAGGACGACTAGCACATGCAATTCCATCTCTGAGAAATTCTTAGATCCAAGCCATTCCTTTATTCCCCTCTCTTTTGAAACCGATTAAAACCTATCGATGACTACTTGTATGGGTTCGATTGTGCAATGATGCCATTTTCTTTAAAATACCAATCTGCCCATCTCTCAGAGCTTTATTTTACAGCACAGTCGAGGTCTCTCTGTTAAAACCGTGTGGTTTTCATGGGCTGTAAAGAAAAAGAAATCCAGATGGAAGCGTGATTTACACTTGTCATGTCGGAACATGTCACAGGAAAGTTAAGGAGATGTGACGGTCACATGTTTGCGAGGGACACGCTCAAGTGGAATACAATTGCCCATCATCATCACCATCACCATCAGCCCTTCAAAGCAACAAGTTGAATATTAGAATAAGGAAAACAATAAAATTAAGGTACGGGTGCCCACAATTCATACATGAAACCAGTTAGATCTCATTTTTGTGTTGCGAAATGTGATTTTAATCATGCCAGTGCTTTAATTATCTTTTGTTTTCATGTTAGTCGTGCTTTAGCGCATAATATATAAAAAAAACTCATTTTTCATTGTTTACAGTTTGTATTGCATGGTCTCCCACGCTAATCATGTTAAGATGCCACTTCAAAACAAAATTGAGGACTCAAGCTGTTGTGTAACAAAATCTCTATGTGTTATTAATGATGTCGGAACTTTATCGTTCTTATTTATTGTTCAATTACCAGGCGGGGAAGACGAGAGCAATTTCCAAAACCACGCACAGTAATTGTTCTGGCACCCAGATGTTACTATTTTTTTACTCGATAGATAGCAACGAAAACATTTTGAAAAATAAATAACAAAAATAATAATAACCAAAGCTGAAAAGCCATCATAGATAAAACGTAAAAGGTCTACTCTGGATAAGTCCTTGGCTTACTTGTCCCCTATTCTGTAAACAAGAAGCAAGAGACAGTCCCTAAATCAAAAGATAATCAGGGGATCGTAAGAAATGGAGATGCTTCGCTGTTTCAAGGAGATAATCAAGTTGATTAACTCGGGCAATCAAGCTCATTAATGAGTTGAGCAGGTCGATTAGTGAAATGATTGGTGGGGGTGGAGGAAGTCTAAAAATGCTGCCCTGCTTTCTTCCAGAAATTTAAATGTCATCACAGTATTCAAATGAAAAAAAATGACTGATGAAGGACTATATTAAAAAAGAAGAACAGGCATGTATGAGGTTACCTCGCCACATTGCTAATGCTCAAATCCCAGGAGTGGAATACTACGTTGGTTAGGTGGTTGTCATGGCACCATCAAATTTTGAAAAAAAGTATGTTTTAGTTCCTAAATTTTTTAAGCATCTTTTTTTTTTTAATCTTTACATGCTTTTAACTTTAAAAACTTAATTATTCTTCCCTGTCTTCCTCCCAGATCCAAAAATGCAGCTCCACTCCTGCTCCAACCGATGTAATTAGTGCCTGAAAAATCCAGGGTCGAAACCTTTTAGAGCACCATTAACGTGCTAATGAAGCATTATAAACTATTTAGGAGTCAACTTGCATCTTATCGGGAGAAAAAAACCTTTAGGCGAGGCCTTTTTTACACGACAACTGGTCTTCGGCTCTGTGTTCCTGAGAAAAAAAAACCCAAAAAGAATCATACGATGGCTAGTTTTCAGTCTCTCGACAACGGTAGGAGCTAGGTGGTGTCTGGTGGTAGTGACGACATAGGCTTCAATCACTTCTCTAGAGTAACCGCCATTACAGTATGTTTGACACTGTATTTTTTTAAAAAAAAAATTATTTTAAATTTTAAAAAATAATATTTAAATTATTTTAATATGTTAATATTAAAAATAATTTTTAAAAAATAAAAAAAAACATCAAAATAACCGCAGATAAAATAAAAACTGGCGCGAAATACAGAAAAGGGCATCCATCCACCACCACACGACTACATGACAAAACTCGCAACTGCCAGCTCACCCAAACAAACAAAAATACATGACAAGACGGGCTCCCCTGCTGTGCCGTATCACCCCTCCCCTTGTTTTTCTTTTCCCCCTCTTAATTATGGATGACCTATCTCTTCTCTCTTTTTCGTCGCTATTTGACAGCACGGTACTGATTATGTTTTTAAAAAATGTTTTTTTTTTCAACTTAAGAAATAATAGCAATAATTTAAAATAAACAAAAAAAAACCAGTCAAAAACAATTTAACCGGAGCCCGAAACATGCCCTTTAAAAAAAAAAAAAAAAACAGTCAATGTCTTTACATTAATGATACCACACGTGCAATCTCTGACAAAATCAACCCCACGCCCATTCGTGTGGACTGCGAGGAGAGCAGAAAGAAAAAAGGAGCAGCAGAAAAGATATATTGGAAAACGTCCAAATTAGCTATCAAATCTCGAGAAAGTAGGGTCGCCGTACCTTCTGTAACAAAATTAAATTTCAACAGTGCACACGTGTGACTCAGACCTCGTGTCTCGTGGACGACCACCTCTCTCTCTTAAGCAGATGGTTTCATATTCAACCCAAACCCATCACCTACGTCAGACGGTTTTGATGGATGGAAGTATGCTTTCCCTTGTAATAAAAACAAAAGTCACGTGATAAAGAAAAAATACAATTGCATTTTTTTAATGAAAATTTAACTTTACATTTATATTTGGTGTGGTTGATGGTGTTATTGAAATTGTTTTTTAAATGTTTTTCATTCAGTAATATATTAAAATAATATATTTTTTATTTTTAAAAATTATATTTTACATTAACATATTAAAATGATTTAAAATACTATAAATAAATAAATAAATTTTGGAAGTGTTTTTTTTCTGTCTTCCAAATACCCTCTTGGTGCATAGATTATGATCGATTTTTCTTTTCAAAATGATTTTTATTTATAAATATATCATAATAATTTTTTATTTTTTAAAAAAATATTTTTAAAATCAATACATTATAATAATTTGAAAATATCAAGAAACTAGTTTTCAAAAAAAAAAAAAAAAATTTTATTTAAAAAAAGGACCACCGATAAGGTTTTAAAGGTTTCTATTTTAGTGTATACATCCTTGCCTTTGATCATCTGAGTATTCATATTAGAAAAAACTTGATCAAAACTTCATGTTAAATTTTGTATAATGCCGAAATGGTCTTTAAACTGACACATTGACACATTGACACGATCATCAAGCATGCGTGGGTTTTTTTAATTGATTGTTTTTATTATTTGGAAATCTGTGTTTTTTATTTGAATTGTCGAAATCTTAAGAATTTATCGATCAAAGTCTCCTGTTAAAATATTTTAGTTAATTTCTAGTGTTTAAACTTCAAGTGGCAAACTTTTGAAAACAAAAACACTCAAGTAAAAAGAGTAAAATATAAAATTGAATAAAAAAAATAAAATTACAAACACTCAACTAATATTAAATAAAAAAGTTAGCTATCTAGACCATTGAATATGACTGCTGGTTACGGTTGATTTTAAAAATAAAAAATACATTATATTGAATACACATAATGTGGCGGCTATATGTATTCTTCTTAAGAGGTTGATTTCAAATATATTGTGACGATTTCGTTAAAAAATCAACCTTTTCTGATATCAAGTTGAAGTATACAGACTTGAAATCACCACAATATATCATGAAGAAGTTGATTTTTTTTATTTTTTTAAGAAATTATTTTTAATATTATCATATAAAAATTATTTAAAAACATAGAAAAATAATTTAAAATAAAAAAAAACATTTTTTTCAAAAACAAATAATTAGTTTTTTCGTTTTTAAAACCAAGGAGAAACAGTTACTATATACATTGATCAAGCTATATCCAGCTCACGGTTGATTTGGGGGATTTTGATTCCACGAGTACCAATAAAAGTTGCAGGGTCTTACCAGGTCAAAATCTTATATAAATGCCGATTGAACCATGACAGTGAGTTTTGTTTTTGAAGCTCTCCCAAGTTCGCTGGTTTAAGAAGTAATATCGAACTCTTACATCTCTCCCGAACCAGACAGTCAAACTCAATGCAGGCAGATTTGTCCCTTGTTATTGATTGATCCATGCATTCAGTATACACGTGTCCTCATTGAATTCTATTGACCGTTCAAATCTAATCACCTTTGCTGGATTAATTTATCGAAAATATAAAAGACTGTTTTTGGATAGCTCATTATTTTTATCAGCCACAAATCGGTATCGGTAATTAAAATGGTAGCCTTGTCCTTTTTAAAAGCAGGTCTTCTCGTGGAACGAGTGCTTTGAAAATGATGAGAGTCAACATTCCACAGTTGTCAATAGAATAGTGAGGTGGACGCGCTGGATCTGTGTATCCTTCACTGGTGGGAGTGTCATTCAACCCAGGATAGAAAAACAAAACTTCAAAATTGTGCTGTCAAGTCTCGGTCTCTACTCTACTGAAGCTACTACCTTTCAAGAATTTCAGCTTCAATTCATGTTCAAATAAAATCATGTAAACTATATTTTTAAAGGGTAAAATTTATTATTTTTGTTTCTGGTTTGAAAAATAATTTAATTATTTAGACATAATAATTTCTAATTACATTATCCCTATTTTTTTCATCAAGGATCGATATTTTTATTGATTTTCACTAAAAAGAAAATCAAATTCATGTGTCCTTATTGAAATCAAACGAGTAATTTGGTCCCCTTTCCCGGAAGAATTAAATACTGCAATATTTCATGAGATCAAGTAACATATTTATTTATTCAATGAGCGTTTGTTTTTGTATTTCAATTAGTTTTTAAGATAACTCTCGCTTTTAAAAAAAAAAATGATAATATTTTAAATGTTTGAATGATTTTAATATGCAGGTGCCATTTGATAATATTATTAATTTTTTGAATGATTTTACTATGCCGGTGTCATTGTTTCTATTTAAGTTGTCAGGATCAATTCATTCCCCCTCGTTTATCATCAGTTTTTTTTATATCTATTCGGGAAGTGGTTAAAATTATTTTTTTGTTTAAAAATATATTATAATAATATTTTTTATTTAAAAAAAAATATTTATAATATCATGAAAATAATCTGAAATATAAAATAATAATTAAAACAAAAATTAAAAGTATTTATTTTTCAAAAATACTTTTAAAACTAATATAAAACATTAAATATCTTTGTTGAGTAGATAAATTAAAGCTGTTTAACTAGGTACATGCATAGCCTAGCTAGAGGCTTGAATTGCGAGTTAAATAATTCACTTGAGTAAATTAAAATGATATTTAATGCGTTTTGGTTAAGAAATATGTGGTAGTAGTAGCAGTCTTAACGTAAAGAAATCATTTGCTCTTATCTCTACAGTAGTATTTTTTATATAAAAATAAGTATATAACATTATTATTTTTTTACTATTTTTAAAATTTAAACTTTTAGATCATGCATTTCGTTTCAAAATCATTTTTTAAAAAATAATTTTTTTTATTTTTTATTTTAAATTAATTTTTTAATGTTTTTATATTATTTTTATGTACTAATGTCAAAAATATTTTTGAAAAATTAACAAAATATTATTTTAATATATTTTTAAATAAAAATTACTTAAAAAAATTATCTCAATAAACCCATTCATGTTTAATTTTTTTTTAAAAAAAACTTAGCTTGAATGGAGGCATGTTTGCAGCTGACTATTTGGAGAAAAGACGTAATGCCTCTAAAACCTTTTTAAAAAATAAAACGTCGGCAGATAAATGCACCGCACACGCCGAAGCTAATCGACGGTGTTCTCGAGGAGAGAAATTAATCGAGCAAATCCTCCGGTCTTAGATCTAGAAAAACTCGACCTCACCCTGGCTTGAATTCGCGACATATACTGATGGGACAAATGGTTTTGACAGACGGACCGGCCACAGTTATAATTATCGGCGTGGCTCACTCTTCTCCTCTCGGATCTGTGCGAAATTTGGTTGATGTGGCGACGATTTCAATCAAGCTGCAACACACGAAGGATCTCGGAAATGATTTGCACTCTCCCTTTGACATTTCTGCCTTCAGCATCGGCTGTTTTTATACAGTCACATCAAACGTGGGGCGATATTATTGGTTTATCATGCACTCTAATTTCTCTCCCAGTCACCGTCGAATTGGTGTCTTTTCAATTCTATTATGCATTTCTAATTTCTCTTTCAGGCACCTAAAGCCTTCAAGATGGAAAAATAGTCGAGGTTGACAAAAGTCAACGCATACGCATAATGAGATGGACACGAGAGAGAGGCACTCACAGCATACACGTGGCATGCGCGGTTAAACATAACGTATGTAATAAAAAAGGCAGCTACATGTCTGTTTTTCTTACAAAACATTTCACTTCCAATCATGGATCCGAGGTTTGATAATTTAAAGTCTAGTTTGGGCTTTGATTGTGGTGATTTAGACTTCCTTTCATGTAAAATTTAGGGCTGGATTTAGGTAAAATAAAAAAAATCACCGCTAGCCTCATCAAATACTCTTCCATGGAACGCTAAATGACAAGTAATTAATAAACTATCACTCGAATCAAATTGCGTGAACTTAATTGAATCCTTGTATAGTTATAACTCGAAATGAATACCCAGTTACAATGGATAATGCAATACAGACATCTTAATCAAATTGCATAATCTTAATACAAAGCTAAATTCTGTCTAAATCCCGCAAATCAAGGCCCTCAAAACAGCTAGCCCGCCTCGTAAATACCTCCAGCAAATCCCTTTTGCGTTAGTTAATGATGACAGGATTTGATCTATTTAGAGAGAATGTTTGTTTTAATGCCAACTAATCGTAAGGATAAAGAATGTTTAGCTGAAAAAAAGGCAAGGAGAAGAGACGGAATCACACGACATGACCCTCCCCTCGAGAACTTCATATATATAGAACGAAATGAAATGAAATTATTTTATGGGCTGTCGAGTGGGTGGAGAGCTTCATCCCCCCTCTGGGGACCATGTGGATGAAGACGGTGTCGTCGCCTCGTATTTTACAAATCAAACCCGATAGCGGCATCATACTCTCCATTATTTTTAGCCACGTGGCTGGTTGATAAGCTTTCATTGCATTATCTTCTTGGAAGCTTCATTTGTGGGAGCTCACACCCATCTTCGCTAGCTGGATCGATTAATTAGAGTGAACTTAATTAGTTTCTCAGCTAATGATCATCTCAGTTAATAATGACGACGATAAGGAAGGGCTTTGGCGGGTTCAGGGCTCCCCCGCCCCCTCCCACCAGGACAACCAGAGGTGGCCAGCAGATGCAGCAACAGGGCGGCGGCGCCCATGCATAGACATGTCTATCGGCTCCGAACCTTGAATCAACACCCGTTTTATCACCCTTGCCTGTTCCTTTCAGAAGTATTTTTCGCTTTATTTTAAAATTAATAAAATCGAAATCTCACTTCTTCTTTTTTTTTTGGTAAAAATCGGGGCATTAAGTCCTACTAAATTAATTGGAGAATAGTAGACCCAATCAGGTCGTAATACAACAAAGTGTAAACTCCTGTCGGAGGATCCTCTAGCACATCAGACTCTCTATCTAACAAATCCCTCGTTATCCCATAATTAGCTCACCAATCAGCCACACAATTGGCCTCTCTATAGACATGGAAGCTTTTAACCTCCCAGTCTCTACCCAATATACCCTTAATTTTCAGGGCTAAATTGAAATTTCTGTCCATGCTCACTGTATCCCCATTTATAAGCCCAATTGCAACCCGAGAATCAGACTCTAAAATAACCTTTCTATAACCCCTATCCCAAGTAAGTTGTAAACCAACATAAACAGCCCATAATTCAGCTGTAACCGAAGAACATCTCCCATTATTTCTCGCAAAACCCACTATCCAAGACCCCATATTATCCCGAATAACTCCTCCTGCTCCTGCCGCACCTGGATTTCCTTTACTGCACCCATCCACATTTAGCTTAATCCAATCATTACCTGGAAAAGTCCATCCGACCTGTTGGATCACCTTACTCTGCTTGCCCTCTCCCCATCCATTCATCTGAATATTTTTACTATCTGAGACCATTCTTCTTATCGCCCGAATAGTTCCATACCAGTTACCCTGAGTTGAGTCAAACACTCTATTGCATCTCTCTTTCCATATATACCATAAAATTATACCGCATTCCAAAGGCCAATTCACACTGCCTGCATCTCTTCTTCTGATAGCCAGATTTGATAACATCCATATATACCAATTTTGGCTGAAGAAAAGTTGTCTATCCTCTACCTTGACAAAGGCCTCGCATATCTTACGGGCTCTAGGACAATCTCTTAAAGCATGAGCTATTGTTTTGACTTCATGAACGCAAAGGCTGCAACAACAATTTTCTGTGAGTCTTCTTCTCCATCCCACTTCATTTGTCATAACTAAATTATAAGCCACCGTCCAAAGGAAAATCTTGATGCGCACTTCTTGTTTGTTAACGGGGTGTCCAATTGTCCACGTGCTTGGAGGAAAAGATCGCTGCAAAACGGAAAAGGAACTTGGTAAAGCATGATGCCGTGCTCGATCTCTCTCTATTCAAACCTTTTTCAAAAGAAAAAAAAGAAGAAGGAATGTCGAGGGCTTTCTACGAGCAAAAGACAACGAAGAGAGAGATGTGACGGTTGCACGAGGACACGATTAATGTAGGTATGCACTAACTAGCTGTGATACCTATCACATGATCTTAGTGTTCAAATTATGTTACGTCCATTCGAAAAGTCAAGAAATAAAAATAAATAAATCAGGACATTGGTTAATAATTAGAAGATGAAACCATAAAAAATCAATCCATCCTTACTAGTCCTTGTACTCTCCATTTTTCTAGACGCGTCAAGATACAATACTCGATCAGCTACAACAATATTTTCCACAGAGGTGAATTAACATATAATCGCAGCCGTTCATTTTTATACCTGTGGAGGCTCAAATATGAATCTCATTAAAGATGGGAATATCAAGTGAATGACAACTGCTCGTGGACAATTGATATTCATTTTTATTTATTTCAATCTCGTGGAAGTATAAAAAATATTTACCTCCACCTTATTATACGAAGCAGGTTTTGTTTCTGATAGAACCCACAAATCAAAAATTGATTGAATCTCTTTTTCTAAGGATTATCATCAAAATTCTAGACTGACTTTTCAACCTCTCTTGAAAATAATAATTATAAAATAGACTCAAGAATAGGTTTAAAAAATTAATAGCATGAGTATAATAAATTTCGAAAAAAATCAAAGAAAAGATAAAATTTCGTCTGAAATAAGGAGGTAAAATAATATGATTTATTCCTCAAACATAACTAATTTAGTACTTGTTAATTTTAAAATTTGCAGTTTAATCATTAGATGATGACTTCATTGTTTTTATTCCTTGAATTTATAAAAGCCCCTCGTTCAAGCGACAAACCTAAAAAAACTTGTAAAAGAGGAGAGCCTGGATGATTGACTGTGCATAAAATCTAGGTTTAAACTATTGTTTTCTATCACAAGAGAGAAACAATGACGTCTTTAATTTTTGCCGATAAGTTTTTTTTTTTGGAGTGCTGAAATTAATTAAAAATAGAGTTCTCGACAAATCTTCTCTTACACTTGAACAACTCTACAAGGGTGGGCCCGTTTTTTTGTTTGATTTACAGTCATTAGTACTCTTTGTTTTCCATCGTCTTCCTAAACCGAAGAAAATATCTTAGAATTCCCCTCCATTTTCTTTACTCCCATTTCTCCCCCGCCCAAAATCAGAGCGCTTGTAGAAAAGATCAACACATTCAAAAGAAAAATAAATCCATTTTTACTCTGGGAATGTTTACATAAGATTCAGGCCTCTTCCCTACTGCTGCACGAAGGGTTTGTAAAACGAAAGAAAAGCTATCAGATACGGAAATATATTTCCTATCCACAAGCCGGCCTCTTAGATTCTTATCAGATACCCCCACCTCGTGTGCTCCCCCCCCCTTCCATTAATGCTCTCTCTACCTTCTCGCTTCTCTCAAAAGCTACTCCTCTCTATATACTTACATGGCCAAACTACTTGTATGAGTACTACTATGCTAATAGATGCGCTCGCCTTGTCACTAAGATACCCACCACACAGTTAGATACCTCATGGCTGCTGTTTTTCTTTACTTGGTTTTCTCTGTGGCTCTCCCGGCGATAATTTTTATCGTTCACCGGAGTTCCCGGTGCCGACGACTCCGGTTGCCCCCGGGGAGTTTGGGTCTTCCCTTTGTTGGGGAGACTCTACAGTTGATATCTGCATACAAGACTGAGAACCCCGAACCGTTTATAGATGAGCGGGTGAACCGGTTCGGCTCTGTTTTTACGACCCATGTTTTTGGTGAGCCCACTGTTTTTTCTGTTGACCCGGAAACGAACCGGTTCATTCTGCAAAACGAAGGGAAGTTGTTTGAGTGTAGCTACCCGGGTTCGATAAGCAACTTGTTGGGAAAACACTCTTTGTTGTTGATGAAGGGTAATCTTCACAAAAAGATGCATTCTTTAACTATGAGTTTCGCCAACTCTTCAATCATTAGAGACCATCTTTTGGTTGATATAGACCGGTTGATCCGTCTCAATTTAGATCATTGGCCTGACCGGGTTCTTCTCATGGAGGAGGCCAAGAAGGTAATAACCCCTGTTTCTTTTAAAGAATCTACTCAGGATGCATGTTCCCAATGACGCCATTGAGCTGACTCGGTGTTGGATCGTCCTTGAATGATGTTATTATGATTATTATTTTTTTAATGGGTTAGTCTTGTGATTCACGTTCCTGGGAATTATAATGGTGGGTTAGAAACACTCGATCCGAGCATGTTAAAACTATATCAGAGTACTTGTAGTGTCCCTCTCCAGCTAGCTTGTGTCACATACAAATATGAACTGCTATTCCTTTACTTTGCTTCCTGTTATCATTAATTTCGTTTTGTTTTCATACCTTTTTTTTTAATGTATTTAGAAGGTTCGTCAAATTGTAAATTGCACATTATTATTGATCAGCACTATACTAGTTTTATCTGGGTCATGAATGGCGTCTGATATTTTCTTCTGATTTTCTTTCGGGTGTGATATTTTGCAGATTACATTTGAGCTGACAATGAAGCAGCTAATGAGCTTTGATCCGTGTGAATGGACCGAGAGTCTAAGAAAAGAGTACGTGCTTGTTATTGAAGGCTTTTTCAGTGTGCCTCTGCCCATCTTTTCCCCCACTTACCGCAGAGCTATCAAAGTAAATATTCTCTTCTGGTTGTCCATTTTTTACTTTATTTGGAACAAATCCCAGTTGTGTAATGGATGGGAAATGACTTCCTTTTCTATCCTTACTCTGTTAACCCATCACTTGATCAAAACAATCTATTTTGTTGCCATGTATCGGTACGAGTTTTGATCAAACCAACGGATCTAGGCCCAGTTTTTTTCACGAAAAAAATGCTAGCAGTGATGTCACATGTTAAGCTTGACGTGCTTCGTTGGAAACTTGCAGGCCAGGACTAAGGTGGCAGAGGCTCTGAGCTTGGTAGTGAAGCAAAGGAGGATAGAGAGTGAGTCGGGAGAAAAAAGGAAGGACATGCTAGGAGCTCTTTTAGCTTCAGATGATGATGGCGGCCTCTCCGACGAGGGAATAGTGGATTTCCTGGTAGCTTTGCTTGTCGCAGGCTATGAAACTACATCTACTAGCATGACTCTTGCCGTTAAGTTCCTCACTGAGACACCTCTCGCTTTGGCTCAGATCATGGTAAGCGTGCGTTGAATCTTTTCCTCTTTATTATTAACCCTAACTAGCTTAAAACTATCCCCCCCCCCCCCCCCCAACTCTCTTTGGGGCTGGGGTCCTTGGAGAGGTTGTGTGGCCAAAAAAAGTGAACTCCATTTTTGTAGTGGGCCCGAATGAATACCTATAATCATCTTGTTTGCCCCACAGAAACCTCATTTTTTTACATGATGTCAATTCTCAACCATTCCAATTGAGTGGTAGGATAAAGAGAGAACAAAAAAGATCAAATGGGTTGCTTCATTGTCTTGCGCATCATTTGTACAAAAACTACAAGTAATCGGGCCTAAAACCTGTACCACACGAGTTCATACAAGAGATCTCCCATTTTCTAGAAGGTAAAATTGTTATCTTAGTTAGAGCAAGGCAATTGCTCTATGCTAGTGTTACAGCATCACATGAGACAATGTTATAGGTAATATTAGTGTTGTTGCAGCCCTAAAAAGATACAGTAACTAGGGCAAATGTTTTTATTAGGCAAAGTGTAAGGGCTTAAATTCAAAAAACGTATGGATAGTTCTCGGGCATTGGTTCTTAGACAATGTTTAAGGTGCACGAAAAGGAAAAAAAAACATCTAACCTTGTCTTAAGGAATTCGTTTTGATGGTTAATTACTTTGCGGAGACGGAAATATACCCCTAGTTTTGGTGTTAGGTTTTTACAATGTTGCTCAAAAGTAGAGGCAAAAAAAGTACACGTACGTAAAAGTCAAAGTAGAACCCAGCATTCGTCTAACCGACGAAATGATGCCTTCCCCCCTAACTGCACGCCTTATATTTATGCTACCTGGTTAAACCCTGACGACTGCTCTGAATTCTCTGCCCTTTTGACCACTTTGTGTTTCTAGAAATGACCTAAAACACCCTTCGCCTGGGGACCCACTAAGGGGCGGGAGTATTTTGGTAATTAGATAGGTACTTCTACGGCAGTGTAGCCTGGTGGTCATCGGGAATCGTACCGATCTGATTTCGAGAAAAAAAAAAGAGCAGCCGACAGTGGCGGTGTCATATACATGTAGCTCTACAGGCTACGGCTAGCTCTTTTCTTCAAATTTGATTCCTAGGATTTCTCTGTTCCCTTGGCTGGTTCGATGCATGGCTAAATACGTCCGTTGGATTGTCTTTGAATCAGTGTGGTTGGGGACCCTATGGGATTGCAGGGTTCGTGACGGTACCATATGGTTCTGGTCCCTTGTCTCGTGGTTCTGCCGTTCATGTTACATGCAACTTTTTGGTTCAACTATATTCATTAGGGTTCAAAAAAGTAATTTTGATAAGACTTGCCTGTAGCTTAAGACGGCCACGCAAGGCCCATGGGCCACATTTGAATAATTCTTTTTTTCGTTAATCCTACTTTTGTGTTTGATCTGGCAGGAGGAGCATGAACAGATTAGAGCAAAGAAGGGTGAGGGGGAAGCTCTTGAGTGGAGTGATTACAAGTCAATGACCTTCACTCAATGTGTAAGCCACATTTATACGCAAACATAATTATTTGGGAACTCCATTTTCTTGTAGCTTTCCTTAACTCCATTTTCACTTTTTTATGCTCTTTTTTCAGGTTGTTAATGAGACACTGAGAATCGCAAACATAATTGGTGGGATATTTAGACGAACGATGACAGATATCAATGTAAAAGGTAGGAAAATTGTTGGTATCATAGGAAGTGGCTCTGTCGAAAAAGAACGAGGGACATCTATCTTTTATCATCTTATCATATCTCTACCCTACATCTTTTCAGGCTATACAATTCCCAAAGGATGGAAGGTTTTCGCATCCTTTCGTGGTGTACATTTAGACCACGAATACTTTAAAGATGCTCGAACTTTCAATCCATGGAGATGGCAGGTAAATATACTTTTCAGGCTCGTGTATCTCTCTCCTTTCGATTACTACAAACAATCACTAACGAGTGCGTGTCTTCGAAAAATAAAAACATGAACAGAACAACTCGGGAGCAACATGCCCAGCAAATGTGTTCACTCCATTTGGAGGAGGGCAAAGGCTATGCCCAGGATATGAACTTGCTAGGGTAGAACTCTCTGTTTTCCTTCACCACCTAGTCACCCGTTTCAGGTATCTACCACAACCGGTTTCCATCTTCCCCTTTTCACGTGCTAATTTGAGACTAATTTTTTTGTCTGTGAACTTGTATTTCGCAACAGTTGGACTCCAGCTGAAGAAGATAAGCTGGTTTTCTTTCCAACGACGCGGACACAGAAGCGATATCCCATCAATCTGCAGCGTCGGGATCGTGTCTGAGCCATGTAAATTATTAGTGCAGAAGAGAGTATAGTGGAAAACTGTAATCCTTTTAGTGTTGGATCCAATAAAAGCAGCTAAAGTAGTAAGATAAAAAGCATATGTTTAAGTTCTGGATTATTAAGAATTACATTAGTATATAGGTAGTGGGCGGGTGAATGATGATATCCACCGTCCCGACCGCCTCTCTTTTCTTTTAAACTGACGAATACACCCTTGAATCAAATCCTTCTTTCTGTCTAAATCCATCGATTAGAATATTCTGTCACTGGAATTAATTATGTACTAATTAGAAAAATAATTATAAGTAATAGTGTTTTAGAATAACATTTATACTTCTATACTTAATCCTAATTTGTATCTAGGTTTATTGTTTATTTAATAGACAAGACATTGAAGAAAAAAGGCATTCAGTATCTATTCAATATAATTTTGACATGTTATCAGAGCTACTACTAACATGTGAATCATTGTAAGTATAACGATTTTGACATGGTATGCTGATGTCCACATATTTTCAATGGCAAACCCTGAAGTCTACTTCGACATGACACAACTCCACGAACCGCAGAGAACTTCAGGGCTCTATGCACTGGAGAGAAAAGGAAAAGGCCGAAGCGGCAAGCCTTTACACTACAAAGGCTCGACTTTCCATCGAGACATCCCTGGATTCATGTGCCAAGGAGGAGATTTCACTGCAGGGAATGGAACCGGAGGGGAATCGATCTACGGATCGAAATTTGCCGACGAGAATTTTATAAAGAAACATACTGGGCCTGGGATTTTATCGATGGCCAATGCTGGGCCCAGGACTAATGGTTCGCAGTTCTTTATCTGTACAGCCTAGACTGAATGGCTCAATGGAAAACACGTGGTGTTTGGAAAAGTAGTGGAGGGTCTGGATGTTGTGAAGGCTATAGAGAAGTTTGGCTCTGCTAATGGAAGGACCACTAAGCCTGTTGCTGTTGCTGATTGTGGACAGCTTTCTTGAGCTGGAGAAGTTTTATTATACCATGGTGGTTATCTTTTATATATTTTGTTGCTGCCTTAAAAAAAAACGCATTGCTGGCGTACTATTCCTTGGTTGTGGCTGGGTGTGTTCTTTGGTTGTGGCTGTGGACGTATTGTTCTGGAGTGTTATTTTTGCGGTGATTACGTGGTTGTAGCGTCAGTTCTCTTCTGTTCTGGCGTGATTCTTGGTTGTGTTCTTTGGTTGTGGCTGTGAACGTATTGTTCTGGTGTTTTGTTTTTGCGGTGATCGCATGGTTGTAGCGTCAGTTCTCTTCTGTTCTGGCGTGATTCTTGATTGTGGCTGGGTCTGTTGACACACGGAGATTTTTTTTAATCCTTGTGTGGCAGGACAATTTTTTTTGGTGTGTTGGCATTGTCGGTGGTCATCGACTTTGTGAGTTTTCTGTTTCGGTGGTTGTCGTGGTGGCTGAGTGGTGTTTACTGCTCTGTTTCTGGTTTGCAATGACACCTTCGACTCTCTCCTTTGTTTTTGGGCTTGATTCCTTTGGGCTATCTTAGCCGGACTGGTATTACTATTTAGTTGACAAATTGATGCTTCTTGATCGACCAGCATCAATTTGAGGGGGGATGTCACGGGAATTAATTATGTACTAATTAGGAAAGTAATTATAAGTTATAAGTAGTAGTGTTTTAGTAGAACACTTATACTTCTATACTTAGCCCTAATTTATAGCTAGGTTTATTGTGTATTTAATAGACAAGATACCGAAGAAGAAAGATATTCAGTACCTATTCAATATAATTTTGACATATTCCTCTCTCGCCCCTTTTAGCCTCTAACTTCTAACTCACACCACCCTAAAGCCTGACCATCACTATTTTCTGCGTCAGTAAAAGTTTTCTTTTATGGAGGCAGCAACCCGCAGATAATCACGTCTATTGTTTTAGCCTAGGCAGGGCGATCTTTCCTTTGAAATTTGAATAGATTTAAGTGGCATTAAAAGAATTAACTTGTTTTTCCGATTTTCTAAAGAAACATCATACTCTAGAATTTGCCGTTTCTCTTTCTTCTGGACTTGGGAACCGTGGTGAAGCTATAATCTTTTTTTTTTTTTTTTATAACCGGGGTGTCCGGGCCAGCTTACGTGCACCACAACTAATCTCCGAACTCACTGAATATCCTGCAAATCCAGTGAGCATGGAAGGCACCGTGAGGGTGACAGGCATGCATGGTGGAACTTGAATCCTGGTGCAGAGAAAGAAAACAAATCCCTTCAATCACTAGGTCAAGACCCACTTGAAGGTAGAATGCGAAAGCTATAATCTTATTAGAGCACTAAGAGGTCTTGTGCACTATTTTAAAGTCAGATGCCTTAGTAATCAACATTTCGACATTACTGTATTCTGGGAGGCAATGCTTGCAAGTTGTAACTCATGCTACAATTGGACAGGGCCTGTTTTGGGCCTGGTGGTGGTCTGGACTTGAGCAGGGAAAAAGGGAGACTACACAAATGCAAACCTATTGCAATCACTTATTTGCAATCACTTATTTGCAGCAGGTGAAGTTAAAATCTATAATTACCTGATACTACTTTCTGCAAAAACGTATAGGCTTAGCATAATGTAAAATAAAATAGAATTTGGATATTTCAAGGTCTATTATTTAAATAAACTTATCATCGATTCGGTCAACGTACAAAATAAGATGAAAGCCTACTAAATCTTATGATCGAACGAGTTATGTATTGTTAGAGGCGGCGTTTTCTCCTCGAGGCCGTCAAGTAATGATTTCACACCATGTTGGTCCCAAATAATGAACTCAATCATGTACTCACCGGATGGCTGAAAAAGTGTCTATTGGCAAACGACATGATTACTTTAGGCTGAAGACGAGGAACGAACTAGAAAATCCCATGATTTTTTGCATAATCAGGTACGGCTAAATTCAATTCATATAAAAATACAGGGTTCCCTCCACATTGCCATCGACGTGAGTTTCAACAGTCTCTAATTAGAAGAAGAATACAGAACTTCGACGGATAGTTGAAGATGTCTTGTTTGCTTAACCACTGTGGAAAACAAAATAAAATCACACAGACATCTTATAACTACATTTAAAGTGACATGTAAGCAGTATAGTTATCATGAAATGTCATAAATCAAGTTGTGTTTCTTCTCAAACACATTAAGTCAAAGTCGAAATTACTTTTCCTGCACGCACCATAGAGCTCAATCATATGTACAAACTAAAAATGTATCACAAAGCAGTCAAAAGTGAACATGGAAACATTGATAATACTAATCAAAAGAAAGCCCTGACCTGAATATGATTTACTGTAGAATGCAAAAGCTCTTGACCAAAGCATCTGCCCATTACGTGTGCTGAAAAAAGATGGCCAACTTCAGTTTGTGTACCCATGTCTCCAGTGTAAATTTGAACGCCCCCAATAGCAATGGAATACGTCTTGCATTGTGCTAAAACTAGTATCGTTGCTCCAATACCCAAGTCAGACCAAAAACAGAGTGGGCTGGCTTCATGCGAGGCCATGGAACCCATCATCTACTGATTTCCTGATTTTTTAAAGCAGATTCAACAAGCTTAACTTTCTTTGTATTGTCACTATTGACAAGGGAGAGTTTCGTGAGTGAGGATTTCAGTTGCGATATTTGGGCATCTAGGACATTGTTCCTTCCCGCTATTTTCCTGTGCTGATTTGGTGCATCACCTTTCGAAGATTCTCTGAACCTTCCCAGCCTTGCTCTTAGTGTATCAATGGAAGCACGCAAAGCATCCAATTCAACTCTGGTAAATTGGCCTGCAGAATAACCAAACAATACAGAAAAAGTTTGTAAGGTCGTGGCCAGCCTTGCTACAACCCAAAGACAAAAAAGTGAACTGACTTCAAAACCCTACAAGAACTGTTGTGTGATAAAGGGAAGGAAAAGCATTTGACCACAGAAAGGAGGTTTTTTATTTCCTTCATGAAATGGTAATGGACGGGAAAAATCAGAAATATGTACACAAATTTGCATAATTTCATTAAAATAATTGCTGTGAGCATAAAATTGATTACCAAGCTCGGACTTGAATTCACGTTCTGCTTTAGACAAAGGCTTCTTGTGAACTCCAGGCAAGTTCCTCAGGCAATGCAAGCGCTGTTCCAGAAGATTGTGTCTGTGCATTGCATGATTAACCCTGTTCTCCAATCCTGACTGCTTCTTCACCACTTTTGAAAGCTTCTCCTGTGCCTCAGCTAATCGAGCATGCTGATCATCAACGATCTTTTTCAACTGGGGACCATGATGCTCGAGTTCAAAGTAGACCTGAAGTAATGAAGGATAACATTTCATACAGCTGATTAAAAACCTAGTGCTGATGATCTGACAGCAGCATCTTAATAAAGCTTAGTTAAATGTCTAGCCATATACCTCTAAGTAGTTTAAATATAAGCAAACTGAAAAGTCTCTTAATTGCCAGAGGCCCCAAAAAAATCATTATAAAAATGATTGCGCACTCTTGAAAACTTAAATAATAAACCTTGGCAACATGCCAGCAGAATCATTGGATCTCCAGTGCACATGGCCTTATTGACAGCAAATCAGAAAGCAAAACCAAATTGATATCCTAAAAGTAGTTTTTCTCCTGAAACAAAAACTACTATATATACCTATGGATCAGCTCCTAATATTTTTTGCTCACCATAAAAGGCTTTTAACCTCATCTTACTCAACTATAACTTGCCTAATAGCTTGCAATTGATGGTTGTACATGACAATAAATTCCATTTCAAACCAGAATGAGCAGAGGGTTCAGAGAGAAGAGGCAGCAACCAAAGAGACCTAAACGAGTGAAAGGCAGTAGTAACCTGTATATCCCATAGGGGATTCTCACCTTATGTGCATACTCGACATAGTTTTCATGGAAAAGGTTTAAGTACTGGTGAAGAGTTGACCGCCCTTCAATAGAATCAGCAGCAACAGAACGAAGATTTGGTGAACCCTGAGGAACAAGAACCACCTTAGGACCACTAAGTAGTTCTTTGCTTATAAAGTCTGGAGGATTTCTATTTGTCCATTCTTCAGAGCTTGCAGATTCCTTCTTCATATCAACATGTACAGGCACCAATAAATTTAATGTTTTCATTTCTAGCACAACACATTCTTTGTTGGAGGTAGTCACCGCAATCCATGAGTACCCAAATGAATCTGACAATGCTATAAAGCCACATAGGGGAGAAGGTGTGGAGTTCTCCACCTGGCATGTGCTAAGGACAGGGTGCACGGAGGGAGACCGGACTGTCTCATCCTTGCCACTGGACTGACTGGTAAATGGAAGAAAATGCAAAACAATTGAATCTATCCCTCCATCATGAACAGAATAGATTCTTTCAGGCATAAGGGGATCAGCAAACATTGAAATATGAGATCCACTTTCTGTTTTCCCTGGTAAGGCCAAGTCCACGATTGCAAGTCTCAACAAAGGTGGTGGATGACCTAACCAGACAGTATGATCATGTGGGTTATCAAGCTTCACAACAGGAAGCTCACCCGAGATTGATTCACAAAGCATTGCAAGACCAAGAATATGGTCATGGGAATTAACACGAAGACGAGGTGGACTACCAACTGTCCAGACTGGCTGGATTTCATCTGATAGGGCATCTATTTGCAATTGCCCACCACTCCAGGCAGTCACCAGAATTGAGTCTTTGCTGGCTAAATCATAAAGAAAACTGACTGCATGGCCTTCGCATTCTGCACCCCTAACTGCTAAGTCTTCATCTTCCACACCATGACATACTTTGCGTAGAGGGCCCTGGAACATCAAAACAAACTTGTTGGTTTCTTGAGGATGTTACAATAACAGTACAAGGTCCAAGCAAAAACTTAACATCTTCACAGAAAAACTGTAACATGTTCTGCCAGAACATATGCAGAGATGAATTCTCACATGAAAAGCAAAATAATCTTTGTATGTTTAACATTAATTGATTAAGAAAGCATTATGGCGAAACACTAGCAGATAGGAAATTTATAAATTTTCCTATTAGTTGGCTGTCTGGAAGAAATAATCTTAGCTTTACTCATGTCAATCCAGTTTGCAGGAGTACTTTGGATGTTCTGAACATCTATACAATCACAAGCAATGTATGGGATATGTAATGTAATATTACTTGCAAACAAAGTGATGCATCAAATATAGCGTAAGGGTGAGCCCTTAGTGTTGATAGTTCCCCCTCCTTTGATTCATGGGCTAACTCAGGAAATGTTGCTTCCAACCAAAAGATCGCCAGATTTGAGTTATTAACAGCAACTGGATTCGCTGATTTCAGTCCAAACATTTCAGCATCACTATATATCTCCAAAACAGATTCCCATTTGTACACACTGCTCCAAAAAAGCACCAAATTTTAGTTAAAAAAATCAATTAAAAATCATCTGAATATAAGGAAGCAGTTTAATATATACTATTTGATGTGTAATAGAAAATGTATACATATACATGCCATGGCCACAGGATACCACGAGTACAAATAAGAATAGTAAGAAAATAAATCAAAATAACTAATCAAACAATGTCAAGCATAGGAAAGAATCAAAACGGAGAACGAGATGGTAACAAGAATAAATGTGTAGATCTTTATGGTCCAATTTTTCAAGCATGTGACTTTGTAAAATAATGACAATTGAAAAGACTACAGTTCCTACCTATCCAAAGAAAAAAATTAAGCAGGTTATAAGATATCAGGTAAAAGAAATACCTTTTGAATGGAACAATTGGGCAAAGGATGTAAACTGAACCATCGCTGAATAACATGAAAACCTGCAGAATGAACATAAAAGGAGGAATAAACAATAGATGAAACTACTACATGGCATAAAATGCCAGTGTTCAAACCTAGACATGATGAACATGAAACGTCATGAAAGATGACGATATCACATAAAAGTTGTTAATTTCCAAGCTATATCACGCAGAAAGCATCACAGAAAAGAATTAAGATTACTAGGAATACTATAATTAGGCACATGCATTATACCCCCGGCTGAACTTACACTAAACTTGTCCCACAAGTGGTCGCCCCCGAAAGAAAAATCAACTGGACAGATTGATGCAGCATTCCTGGATCTACCTGGTTCAACAGGCTGTAGATAATATTCCTGCTCTGGCTGCAGGACATCTGAGGACAAATCAAACAGTCTAGCCAAAGACAGAAACACAAAAAAAATAATTAGAAACAACACAAGTCCTATTCAAGCATAAAGGCAAGAAAAGGCATGATTGACAATAATATTTATACTTTTTACATCAATTGAAACAGTTTAACTTGATCATGAAATTCAGCATGTATTTACACTTTCACTAACAAATATCAATATTTCAATCCTAAACCGAAACAATCAACATCATATGATTTGAAACAGAAATTCGTGATACCTGAAAACCGAATCAGAAGAAAGAATTCCTAAATGCGTATCACTGTAAGGATGCCACGAAACTTTTCGCACGTGTATTAAATTTCTCCCATTAAAATAAATTTGCGAACCAATGGAAACAGTCCTGTACACCAACGAAATCCTAGTCATTAACAAAAAAGATCTTGAAACATAATTTTTTAGAGAAAAAAATCAAATTCTAGAAACGCACCTGCAAATGATGGAGTCATCTTTACTAGAAGAGCGTCCATAAAGGTACATAACACATAAACCATAGGCACCGGAAAGAAGCAAAGCAGAGCCATTTCTATTGATAGAAATTTTATTAACCTCGAAACTAATCTCCACATCTGTTTGTAATACCTAATTACGCACACGTATACATATATGAGAACAGCAATTACGCACTTTAAAATTGGATAGGTTTTCACAGTCAAAATTAGGCTAACTATTGAATTGAAGCGTGCAAAGTACAATTACCTTAGAGGGAGAAGCAGCGAGGACTTTGGAAGGTTCGGGATCGCCTAGGCGAATTGAAATTCGATGGAGACAGCGGAGGTTTGAATCCCAGTAATATAATCTAGATGTGCCATCCCAGGCTAGTAGATTGGATGGTGATTGCGGTGCAGCGTCACCGTCGGGTGAGGTGGAGGTGGGGGGACTGAAGACCGGGTGGTTTTGGAGTGGGACCCATAGAATATCTTCTTTGGGAGTAAGAGAGTTTCGAGAAGAAGAGTCTGGGTTCGGTTCTGTCAACTCGAAGTTGAATCTCATTTTGTTTCAGTTGCTCACTACTCACTACTGTAGGTTTCGGTCTCTTCTTGTGTTTCACGTTTCCTTGCTTTGCTGGTGAGGACTGAGGAGAGGGCGATACGAAGCTGGAGGCAGCAACCCTGTCTCTAGTTTGGGAAGATGAAAGGTCAAACGATGCCGCTTCATGGAGGAGGTTCTTTTTTCTCTTTTAAAGTATTTTGTATTTTTCCTCCGTACGGACTAAGGAAACTGGAGGATTAAAATGAAACTTAAGAGACGGGCTTAGCCCATAAATGGCCCATCACTCGTAGAAAGAGGTCCAGAAGGGCCGATAAAATGAGAAACCGTTGCGATCAGATTTTATTCCTGATCAACGTGTAATCTATTCCAGATAGATTACAGGTTTAACCAGAAAATCAAAAATTAATAGTGTTCATGCAAGTCCTTGTATCGGGTATCGTAATCTTAACCTCAAATCCTCGCGAGATGAGAAGGATAAATTACTTGTATTTCCAAGTGATTGCATCCGGGAGGAAATTTCAACATGGGACTTTATGATTTTTAGGATTGAGGAATCTCTTTTGCATAATTTGTTGAAGATTTTTAAGCTTCCATGTGATTAATACAAAGAAATGAGAACCCTCGGGGTTTTTGTAATAAGTAGCCAAGTACCGCGCCGTAACATAAGCCGAATAGACCTCTATCGTGAGCATCTCCAACCCATTAGCTATATTAAGAGAAGCAAAACTATTTTTAGCTATTGTAAATATTTTTTACTTTTTCAACTCAATAACTATATTAATAACTAAAATAGTTTTTTATTTTATTTTTTGAGATGTCACTTTTACATGTTTTTGTAAGAAATTTTTTTTAAAAAAAAATTATATAATATTATTTGAGACTAGGAGAAATAGTTGGCAAACAAACATATGATTTGTGACAATAATAATTATTTGATTTGCTAAATAGTATTTGTTTTTACGTGTAATCTCATATAAATTATAATGTTATATTTTATTTATTTATTTATTTATTTATTTATATTTAAGAATTCATGAGATTTTTTTTTACTATTAGAATAAATATATACGAAAAATGTATATTTATTTACACTATTTAACAAGTTATTTTATCAATTTAGATTTCCAAAATAGCATTTTACATTGGTTGGAGTTGCTCTTAGCTGCACAACAAGTGGCTTGGCTAGTCTCTAGCTAAATGAATTCACCTTTCTTTTGTAAATACACAAACTATACATTGTAAAATGAAAACAACAAGCCATAGCAGATTCCATCCTTAGTCGTATAACCTATACAGTGATGCAAAGCCAATAGTGTGTGTGAAATGTGTCCAAGCCATAACGTATACAGTGATCTATGGCAAATCTAAATGGTTGTTTTACTTTTACTAGTCCCTGGTCGCCATGTTAGTTTTGTTTCTTCGATGGTCTCCAAGCTGCAGATTCTGTCGAACAAGCCTGTCGAAAAAGGGCCAAAACGTCAGTTGATGGCTCAAGTTCAATGGAAAAATCGGGTAATAAGCGGACAGAACGACCTGACAACGAAAATTTAAATATTACCTGCAACCTGACGCTGAAGAGTTTGATTAGCCAAAACGAAAATAAAAGTCTCCAGTTGTTGTTAGTCCTTCAATTGTTAAGAATTATTCATTTCACTCTCCCTTCCAGCAGAATCTTCTGATACCTTGGAAACACCACGTTCTTGCAAGCTGAAACCTGTAGCACACGGCACACTCATATCAGAACTACTTCAACCCAGCATCATCTGCTTCTTTTTTGTCAAGGCATTTCTATTCTCATGGGAAAAAAAACTGTGTAAACTAGAAAGAGCTGCTTGTGACTCAAGTAATTAAAAGCAGGGAAAAAATCGACCTGCCGACAAGCAGCTTATCAAGGGATAGTACTTGTTACGTATTATTGTTTGATGATTATCGTGGGCTAAGTCTAAATTGGAGGCCTACTTGTATTTTTTTTATCACGCTGAACAATCGCATAAAGATATCTGATCAGATTCTGATGTTGGGCAAAAAAAAAGAGGGTGAAACTGTGTACATAGTTAATCACTTTTTATCTCAATAAGCATCCCAAAAGCCTTTTATCGCGTTTCAAAACTAATCTTTATCCGGGAGTCTTGATTGTGCGAAAGGAATAAAGAAATGAGATATCGGTGGATAAAGTTTCTGGGGAGAGAAAAAACGAACATTTATGAATGCAGTAAGATTCTTCACAAAAGAGGGTAAAGGTCTCATTTTCTGATAAATATGTGAGCACAATTGTAGATTCGACAAAAAAAAACCTTTCCCGGAAGAAGCACCAATTCAAAGGAGCTTTTTCTGACCTTCGAGAAGATAAAATAGTCAACCGTTGTACAATTGAGTTAGGTGTTGATAAATTGACTAATGAAGTTTTTAAAATAACAAAGGAAGGGCGATGTGACAACTCCGGACGCTTATCTTTTGTAAGCATAATTAATCTTTGTAATCTGTTAATTCTTCCCATTAATCTATAAAGTTTAAATTTATAGTAATTTGCGAAACGAGCATCATCAAAATCATGAACAATTGCTAGAAGCAGAGAGAGAAAGCTTCAAAGGAAGGAAGGAGGGAGGACTTACAGCTTCGATGTCAATTTTGTAGACCCAAAGCTTTCTTCTTTCTCTGCAGCTTGTTCTATATGCCACAGCAACATGACCAATTGCTAGAAGCAAAGAGCAACCAAACAACGCAATTTCCATGGCTCTGACATATTCTCCACGGTCCGTACTCGAAACTCTAAACACGCGTGGTGCCTTGAAGGACACATAAATCAGTGAGGACACAGAACAGATCGTTGTAATCCCCAAGTATGGTCCTCTTGAGAGCCTCGGTCCATCACACAGATTATAAACACCTGTAACAACAACAAAGATAAAAAAAATATTAATTTTCCCATCAAAACATTCAAAACAGGGAGGGCATATAGAACAGAGAGTGAACCTGACTGGTTTATGATACTTACAAATGATGACAACTGATCTTATAATGGATACGAGGGGTATGTCAACGAGGGAGTAACGAAAATCATAGTTATTGAAATGAGAAGAGAGTGTTTGTAATGATAAAGAAGAAGGAGAGAGAGAGGCGGAGAGGAGAGAGAAAGGAAGAAGAGTATCGGCTATGACAAGAAGAATAGGAGCAGAGAAAAGAAGGAAAGAAATTAACATGGTGATCAAGAAGAACACAGTCTTTACTCCTCTCAAAACCTTTTTCGATTTCTCTTCTTTTACAAAACCCATCTCTTCCTTTTTGAGTTCTTGCTGCTGCTGCTTCTAATTTGTGAAGGATCTACCAGATTGTGCCCGCAGACAGAAGAAATGGAAAGAGAGTATGTGGAGACTTGAGGAACTTGATACAGTCGTGGGAGGAAAGGGGTTTAAAAGGAGATGATTGAGTGATAAGAATTTAAAGATTTTTTTAATGGAGAATTTGAAATGAAGACATGGAAGGAAGGTGCTGCTGCGGGCCAGAATATTATTAAATTTTTTGACCGGACTTGTCCACTGGACAAGGATGAACTTTGGAACCTTGTACGCGGTAGTTAATAGTCAACTATAGCATTCTTGAAACACACACACACACTCAGAAAAATAAACAAAATGTTAACGGAAATAACTACATATGTATTAAGAGACAATTAACGACAGTTTATAGGTTTGCTTATCTATCGCATACAGTAGAGTTAGAGGCTTCGGTTCTATTTCCTCTCGGCTTTTTTATGGTCTTTTGGTCTGGCAAGAAAAATACAGAGTTTGGCGTCTAATTCACTGTGCAAGTTATTAATGAAAATAGAGTTGGGATCGAAATTATAGCAGTCACAAAATGCCATTTCAAAGGATTCAATAACACATAGTTGGTAAAAGGAAGTGAATAAGAACTTGGGCATCAACATGTTCGAGTCTCCCCTCGATAAATAAATATTTGAGAAACAATTTCCTTTCCTTTTTCTAGCCATGCCATCATCCTTGATTAGACAGATATCCTGTGTTGATTATTCTTTCTTTTTTTTTTATCTAATTTTCCATCATAAACTAAAACTAAAACTAAAACTAGGAATAAACTACGTTCAACGACCACAATAGCAGTACATGACTGCTGATACCGATAAATATAATAATTCAAGCCAGTCAAGCGGGCATGGTGGAACCGACTGGCCGCCGGGATCATGTGAGCACATGCAACAGTTCGAATCTCTAGAGTTTTTCTGTGCAGGAGTCCTGAATTTTCTCCCTTTTCAATTGATTTTTCTTTCTTTGAATTCACGAGTAGTTGAGTGCAGCCAAAAACTGGAAAATATACAACACCTGTGATTTAATTAATTCGATCCCTGGCAGTTAACAACAAATACCCAGTTCAATCTGTCGCATGCTGTGACGTTATGCAAAACCAGAGATTAGGCCTGTTTGGGAGGACAGTTACGGTAGTTTTTCAAAGTGCTTTTCGTGTCGAAATATATCAAAATGATGTTTTTTTATTTTTTAAAAATTATTTTTGACATCAGCACATCAAAATAATCTTAAAACACCAAAACATATTCATTTAAAATAAAAAAAAAATGAATTTCTGCGTCAAACGGGCTCTAAATACCCTTTATACAATGGCTCGAGTTCTAACTAGGGCATCGTGTAGTCTCTTCAGTACCATATCAGAAAATACAATTCAAGAGTCTGGAAGCCATGTGAGCAGATCAGTTTAACTCCCACCGAATCCCTTGACTGGAAAAGGTCAAGGAGCAGATGCACTAATTAACTGGTTCATACTTTAATTAGGTCCATGTTGAAAAATTTATGGAGGCATATGAGAGAAGTTGAGATAAATGATCGGTAAAAATACATTCCCAGTATACCATCATAATCCCAATGTGTGTGATCAAACATTGTTTAAATTTCATCAAGTTAGGGATTTGAACGAACTCACCATCACAAATTGTCAAGTGCAGGAGTATATTCTCACAGAGGCAAATGAATAGGCATCATCTCATGGGTGGGCAAATGGGAGTTGGTGGATGCCTGATGTCTGCCCGGAATTTTTAAACTACTTCTACTTCTTTCAGATTTTTTTCTTCGTTTTCTTCTGCTTGTTTTTTTAGTAATGGATAGCTTCATTTTATTCTGAATAGGCATATCATCATGATAAGCTCAGCACATAGCTCGATTGCAACTAGCTCATTACAAAATGTATTTTTCTTTGCTTCATTGAAAGAATTTTAATAAATTTATGAAGTGTATACAACTGACCGTTTCCCAATCTGGTAGGAGCAAAATTAAAATTGCAAAAACCGATCAAATAAGTGAATTCTCACCCATCTTTTTTATTGGACTCCCGCCCGAGTTAGGATTTTTATATTTATTTATTAATCTCTTTATATGTAGATTCTTATCAGCATATTTCAATTTTAGACTGTATTTTATAATTTTATTTTTTCCATGTTATGATCAATGGATGGAAAATTAAATTATGCTTTTTGATTATTTAAGTTGGAAGATCATGTAGTAATTAGAAATGATTTAAGAAAAAACAACCCCCATCAGGTCTCATACTCTCTGTTCAGTCGGATCCAAGATAAAAAAAAAAAATGATGGCTGGAGTGCACAGTGCAGTGCCATCAAGATTCATATCCTGGTTTCTTTTCTCTTCGCCATTTTATACTTGCAACTATACACTGTCTTGACATATCGCGAGAAGCAACAACTTTTTCAGGGAGCTCATCCAATCTTGATAGGTTCATTCCACTCCACACAGTTTCAAAACGCCAAAACACTAGCCATCGATTATGTCATTGTTCATTGATTTAGAGATAGTTTGAAACTACGATTTAAAAGTGTTTTTATTTTTTTTTTTAAATTAAATTTTTTAATATTTTTAAATTATTTTCATGTGATGTGATGATATTAAAATTAATTTTTTAAAAATAAAAAATATCATTTTAAAATATTTTTTGTTTAAAAATATTTTCAACCACAGTTACAAATCGTGACCTAGGCACATACCTAAGCTGTCTGTCCAGCATGTACAAGATATTATTATATTTAACACATCAGTATAAAATATAAATAATAGTTCCCTTGATTTATTATATCATTGCTTACATACCAAGGCAATAAAACAGGTTCCCTAAACAGTATAGCTCACGAAATTTCAGTTGTGAATTATAGAATTAAGCTACCTCATGCCTTGCGTAATCGCATACTTGAGAAACTGGATAACAATTTCTTGGCGGAGTTGCCAAGCCTCTTTTATTATACTCGATTTTTTTGTCAAAGCCCGCGAAGGTCTGACTCGCATTATTTTCGATCGTCTCGTGAAGATATTGTGTTTTACATGCCAGGCAGTCGAGTAAACACGGTTAAGGAATCATTTTATCTAAAAATTTAAGTTTATAAGTGAGGCCCTATAATATAATTTATATTATTCTTTAACATATCCTCTCAAGTGAAAGTCTTTTGGGCTTGAAACTTGCATAGACCTACATCACCTTATGTTTGGTTTTTATCAAATAGAATAAAGGTGGTGAGATTCGAACTCGTGACCAATGGGTCAACAAGGTTCTGATACCATGTTAAGAAACCATCTCACCTAAAATCTTAAACTTTTAAATAAAATCCCATAATATAATTTATATTATTCTCTAACAAGCACACCATATGGTTATATGAATATGGAGCCGGCTTGGCGGGGCTGGGAGTCAAATCTTGCATGCACTGACCAATTCTAGATTTCTAGAGCAGTCATTTAATGAACATGGTCCACGAGGCTTACGTGTCAAGTCGTCAAGTTTCTTCGTCAAAAGCGACTTCGGGCTGGGAAAGAGAATTACGAATTTGCAAGGAAACTTTGCAGTATTTTCAACCATAATTGTTAGGTGGCATTAGAGGTTCATTCATTACCACTTTTTTTTATGATTAATTTGTTAAATTCACCCATCTGAATGAATAATTTCTTACCTGCATAACAGGACCAAATTCCTTTAGCTAGGATAGCAATCTTCTTCTTTTTTTCTCACCAAAGCAACAACTCACGTACTTCTTGCAAACTGTGACCAAATTATTATCTGCGACTCTGCCAAATCTTAGATTTGGATGCCAACACATGGAGAAATCATATACTCGATCGGTCCTTACTTGGCAAATTGCGATTTTGGCTTTGGTGGCAGCTTAGTGATGTACAAGTTTCCTTCTTACACTGCTTAATTAAGTGATCTTTCGGAATAAACTATTCATTACAGCAAAATAAGGAACCATGTACAAGAAGCAAAGATAATACGCCAACGATATTTCACATTTGTCACAAGATAAGAAGCTACAAGGAAGCTTCCAGAGAGGGGGGGGGGGGGGGGGTGATGGATTTTAGGGCAATATCCTAGCTAGCCATTTTGATGGTTCTTTAAGCTATTCAAGTTCTTATGTGCCACGTAACAGGAAAAAAAGATGGAATTATTCTCGGAACCAAAACAAACGTATGCCTCTGGATAGGAAAAAAAGAGAAAAAAACATGGGCCCTTCGTCTAAAACACGAAAACAGGAAAAAAAAGAAAAGAAAAACGCGCCCCCTTCCTACATAATTAGCTAAAAACGCGCGGTACACGCGGAGAATTGGGATGCATGGATATTATTCATGACGGGTTTGGTATTATATGCTGTTGGCTTTCTAGAAATCATGCAAGAAAATTAAAACTAGCACATCACGTATATATTAATTACATTTCAAACCCATTTACCACTGTTTATTTTTTTCTTTAATCAACTTTTTAAATATTTATTATGTTTGAGATCGAGGAGCTTATCTCATTGCACTTGCTAGCAAATTTGTTTAACAAATAATCAGGTTAACGACTCACTTCCGAGTCATGCCAATGACGAGACTTGTTTGAAAAGGAGGAGTTAACTCTCTCATGTGTAATATTCCTTCAAGAAATGTAAAGCAACTGAATTTTAATTGTTTAACTGACCTATAAAAAAATTCCATCATGGGCATGAAGGCACGGACCAGTGTAATACATACTCATTTTTGCTTTGTTGATTTGACCCCTCGATTTTCTAATTTACATTTACACCATCCGTGATTTAGTGGTTCTCATCTTGCAAATAAACGAAATACACTGACGATGGCATGCTGTGAAGAGAACCATATTTTTAATCTGGGTCCTAGTAGGATTGCATATGTTTTTTCGCCAACACAAAATCATGTGTAGATGTAATGTTTCTTTAGGATATTGGGTATCTACGAGGAGCGCAGTCCTAGGATTATTAATTCATCGACGCGCTAGAACATGGTAATACAAATAAATTGTTTGTCTGAAAGGAACAGAGCTAAGAGATAAAAGTTAGAGCTCAAATGATATTAATGTTATTTCCTAATAACAAATAAATAAAAAGCTATAGAATCCGAACAGGTTCATCAAATGAACTGAGCTGCCAAGTTCATGTAATTTGGTGGGTTTTTTCCCCCCATCTAAATATTTACCAAAACTTTCGTATCCTAAAACATGGGCTTCAAATCTGGCTCAAAATACACAACAGGCAAATCCCGAAAAAAGAACCCCGTACTGTATGATTTGGGTCCCATGGAAAAGCCCATTTCGCTTGAAAAATATTTTTAACACGGCCCTAGCTTCAATAGTATCTTTGCGCAATTCATTGTAATGAAAACCACCCCGGTGGTTGATCCGAGTTTTGGCAATAGATATAACCAAATCTTGCAATTGATTCGGTTAACTCGGTAATCTATTAAATCAACTCAAAACTTGAAAACTAATATAATTATATTTAAAAGTGTTTTTTTGGAGTAGGGTAGTATACTGATTATTTTTAAAAATATTTTATTTTAAAATTTATTAAAATAATATATATTTTTAAGTTTTTAAAAAATATTTATGAATGAGTATATCATAATCTAAAAATATTTTTAAAATAATAAAATAAACTAACTCTTAATAATTATACATATATATTTTTTTATTTTTTCTGGTGGACCGGGTGAATCCTAGACGTGGTGCTCGCCGAAAGAATTTTAAGAGAAAAGACTGCTTGTATACAGCGAGCTCGGCGTCGAGAGAACCAATTCGAGGGGAAGGGTGAACGCACGCAATAGGAAGCGTCTGTTTGGTTGCTCAGAAAGATAGGGA
Source organism: Salix caprea (assembly GCA_964035475.1). NCBI lineage: Eukaryota > Viridiplantae > Streptophyta > Magnoliopsida > Malpighiales > Salicaceae > Salix > Salix caprea. The sequence continues at coordinate 4,681,219 of OZ037757.1, read as the reverse complement.
AAGAAGTGAGAAGGATGCACTGTGATTTGCTTTCATCACTGTTGTCTTGCGCTGTTTTAGTACACTTCTCTGTTTCGCTTTGGTTTTCTCTGTTTCTTTTCAGTCTTTTTTTCTAATATATAGATTTTACCAGCTATAAAACCCTAATTTTCGGACTTTGAACTATCCTTTATTGGGTAGTTTCTTTGGAATTTGCTGGTTTATGAAACTCCTTGAGATGCACACCAATTGCTCGATGAAAAGCGCGTTCTAATTATTATTGTTCTTGGTTCTGTTACCAACTGTTCATGGCACTGTAAAAGAAATGCCAGCATTGTAAACAAATAGAGCTGAACTGTGCTTTTCTGTTTAGAGAAGCTTAACTCCGTGACTCTTGCAATGGCGGCGACCAAGACCCGGATAAGCAGCTTCTCTCGCAATATATCAGCCGTGTCTGCTCCTCAGTTGCCTGGAATAAAGTGCGGTCCTAATGGCACATTCTTTGTTTCATCTGGGATACCTGACCTTGACAGTAACCTTTCTACATTACTTTTCTTTAGCTTCATTCATTTAATTGTGGGCAGGATTCGGTCAAATAAATTGTTCTTGTTATGAGGTTTTCTTTCTTTTATCTTATGTAGAGATTTTGGGTGGTGGATTTGCTTTGGGAAGCTTAGTAATGATAATGGAAGATGCGGAAGCTCCTCATCACATGTTGTTATTGAGGAATTTCATGTCTCAAGGACTTGTTCAAAACCAACCTCTTCTTTATGCCAGTCCAGCTAAAGACCCTAGAGGGTTTTTGGGTACTTTGCCTTGTCCATCATCATCTAAAGATGAAAAATCCCGTAATCATGATACAGAGCAGGTGCTCTCGCTTTCATACTGATTTCTACCATGCAGTTTTTATTTCATTTTTCAGTTTTTGTTAGATTTTTTTTCTTTTTTGTTGGGTAACATGAGTTTGTCCCGCATATCTAAACTAATTGCAGGAGAAGGGACTGAGAATTGCTTGGCAGTATAAAAAATATTTCAGTGAAAATATTGATGATCATAAAGGTGAGCTTTTAGGGATTACTATTTCTTTTGTAGATTTCATTCACTAATCGTGCTTTGCATCATTGCATAGAATTGATGTTATGAGATAAATTGTCTGAAGTCAATCACTTGGAATAATTTTCAAGAAGTCTGTCCAGAATAAACATGTTTTCTGAGAGTGCAAATTCACTAGGCTGCACTTCATAGCTTTGATGAGAAGGGTATCATTATTTTTTGTTATCAGCAGTTTCAGGTATTCGTGCTATAACGCTTAAAGAGTAAAGAAGAGGTGCAATACATGTATATTTAAAGCTTCTCTTACACTTTCATGGATTCAAAAGAATTGACTATCAACACAGTAATGGAGAAATTGAACATTTAGGTCAAGTTTAAAGACAAAATATAACTTCGTAAAAAGGTGTAACTTTGTTGTCCTTGCCATGCCAATCCAATAAGGAATCTAGATACAAAACAGTTATGGAATAATAGACCTCAGAAGGTGAGTTATTTAATTTGATCTTGCATTCAGCTTCTGTTTTGCGAGTCTTTTAGTAAATATCATGGCTGTTCAGTGGTGGGAATGGATGGAAATAAGTCTGGCTTCCTTACATAGTTATATTGCAGATAGTAAGCAAGAGTTTTGCAATGATTTTGACTTGCGGAAACCATTGGAGAGGCATTTTTACAGTGGGCAGCGTGTAGACTGTGTCAGCATCAAAGATTCTCCTAATCCAGCCACTCTTCATGACCGTTGTGCCACATTTTTAGCTCAATTTCCTAGGTAATGCTGCATGCTTTCCTTAATCAGATATCTCAGGCGAATACATTTTGGGTTTTAACAAATGTCAAACATCTGAACAAGGTCTGCAAGTTATCTTGATAGCTCAACCATCTTGAGTGGGGACATTATAAATGCTTGCATGATCACATAAGCTTGTGCATCCAGGTGTGCATTTTAAGAAATAGTTTGGCATGCTGCAAATTTTGTTTCATGTTTCTCCAGTTATTGTTAAACTTCATCTTGAACATTTCTCTACAAATAGAATGGGAAAAGACCATCCATGCATGTGCTTAGGTATGTGTATATTAAGAAACAGCGCTGGCAAGCTAAATAATTTCATATTTCTTCATTTATTTGTTATATTTCTTTCGCTTATTTCTCCACAAAGAGACTGGAAATCTTCTCGAGCTATTTCCTGTTTCTAGGCTTGTTTGGATGATAGTGTCTGGACTGCTATAAAATTGATCTTTGACTATATGTTTTGGGTTTCTTGTTGATTTAGCGCCTTTGCTCACATATTATTCTTACCACGTGCTGCTTATTTTCTCCAGAAATGATGGAAGCTTTTCTTGCATGGGTCGTATTGCTATTCAGTCATTATGTGCTCCACAATGTGAACTTTCCAACATGGTCAGTGGCAAATGCATTTGCACTTGAACCCTACCTCCTCACAACTTCTTTTTTTTTATATATATTTTGAATTAATTTAGACTTTTCCCTTGGCCTCTTTTAACATCTCAAAGAATCTTGATTGCCATTTATCATCTTTTTATATTGAAATCCATTTTTGTGATTCGTACAAGACTTTTGTTAACAAATGTTATATTGCAGGACTGGGATATCCTTTCCTTTATTAGATCTCTCAAAAGCATGCTACGGTCTGCAAATGCAGTTGCTATTATTACATTTCCACCTTCCCTTCTTTCGCCATCTTTCTGTAAAAGATGGCAGCACATGGCAGATGTGTTACTGTCTGTCAAAGCAATCCCAGGTTTATTTATTTTCACATGTGCTTTTGTGTTGTTTATTTAGCTTTTAAAACTTCTGAGCAAGTTCTTTTCCCCAGATGAGGACAAGGAATTGGGAAAACTCCTAACTGGTTACCAAGACATGGTTGGTTTCCTTAATGTGCACAAAATAGCACGTATCAATACTCAGGTACAAAATCAGGGTACTTTGCTGTAATCATATGCCATGTGTACTCTCTATTTGCCATGCACGGGCTTCCAAATAAGCAAGTAGACATGCATGGACGATCGCAAGCTTAAGGCATGTTGGATTCAATTCCTTTTTCACCATCACCATCACCATCACCATATATATATTTATTCATCTAAATATGCAAGTTCAATTGAGTGTGCTATGTTTACCTGCTATGCGTATTATTTCAGAACCATTTTTTCTTCCCTTGAAAGTTCCATATAGAATAGCAGCTATAATCTGCAATTTTTTGTTCTGACTGAGAACATGGATCTTTCCAAAGACCTTGTTTCATTTTGTTTATCATCATGACTTCAGGGTTACACAGTTCTGCTGTTTCAAATTTTCCACAGGTTCCCATGATTCTTGAGGCAACGACATTCTCAATAAAATTGCAAAAGCGACGGTTTATGGTTTTAGAATGTTTAAATCAAGCCCCTATTGATGGTTCAAGTGGAACTTCATATGGCACATCTGGTGGCTGTTCCGGGTCCTCCAAAAGCGGTGCACTTGATTTTTAGCTGCGTTGCATGTAGACCAACTGACAAGTGCTTGTCAAAACATTGAAAGTTGACCAGGAATGAAACAGGAAAAATTGTTGGTCGTTGAAGGTAGAACACTCGAGGGCTCTTGTGTTAAGTGTTAACTGGTCCTAGCAGTACAATCATCGAATCCAGTGTATTGAACAGTAAACCAGCCTTGGATGCAAGAAAGTGGGTCAGTCTCTTCTAATATATACCTTCGGATTTCAATTACCTGTTTTGCTGGTTGGCAAAGACAACAAATGTAAATTGATCTTGTAGCTTCGTTTGTCAGGTTTGATTTGTATTTCCAAACAGAGCGATTCGTATAGTTCGTTGGAGTGTACGAGGAACTGCTCGACAAGTTGGCATCATAGCTTGTCGATTAGCTTACTTTCTCTTTTTTTTGGAACTATAGTCGTTTATTTAACCGCGAGCAGTTATATTGTGATGATTTAAAAAAAAAAGTATTTGGGACATTTATAAAGGTTATTTTTTAAAATATTTTTTAATAAATAAATAAATTTATTTTTATATTTTTAAAATTTATTTTTAATATTAGGATATCAAAATATTTTTTATTAATATGAAAACTGAACGTGAAGTTACCATTTGTTATTGTGATAGTTTTGTGGTTATAGTTTTAAAAAATATTTTTAATTTCAGTTTTATAAAATATATATTAATTAAAAATATTGTAAAATGGATTTTTTATATTTTCAATAAATTTTTATAATGAAAAACTTATTTATAAAATTAAAATTTAAAATACATTATATAAAATTCAATGAAGGTATGGCCAGACAGTAAAAGCTAAGCTTACGAAGTGCTCAGTCTCTCTTCATATGGTTTTGAGTAAACAATTTCGAGGCTCGCTTTCTTCAGTTAGAATAACTCATCCGGTTATTTTATTGATTTAATATATATTTTATAACCAGATATAGCTGTATTGATTTGCTTCTTTTTATTAACCTGTCTTTCATTTTGTCTGACCACTGTAGTAGTAAAAGAGACTTTTCTTGGCACTCAATCAACTCACCGGTCCTCTCTCACTCCGGTGTCGACGGGGCCATTGAAACACAAAGCACTGCTCCCCCGGCGAGGTGCTGAGGCAGTTGCTGATGGAAAAAAGCTACAACGAAAATCCTTAGTGGTAGTTGGGCTAGATGGATCGCTAGAGGAAATCTTGCGATGCAGATAGCATTTGGCCTTTTCATATAAGGGAGGTCTTTTGACCGGATGAAACAAACATCAGACACGTGCATTCTATAGAGCCGCTCTGTATTTTTCCTGCAATTTTTATTACCACACAGGGGCTTCAAAATCTCTCTTTGTTGTCTAGATGAAGGAGTTTGGAATAGGGATGATAGTGTAATTTGAGTTTCGAACTAATTTGAATAAAATGATTATTCTATAGGATGAGTAATAAATAAAATATAGATATTACTGAACCTAACTTAAAAATTTATTTTTTATATTTATATATAAATCGGTTCTTATTTACAATTCTTTGTCCTTGCATTTTATATGAAACACACATTTTACTCCTTATGACGATTTGCTTGCAATAAGGTACTTGCTTCACACCACTCTCTATGAAGTTATGCTTTTCAGATGTATAACTTCACAATCCTTGTCGTAACGGCGATTTTTTCGCGTTTCGCGTCCCGCTATCACCCTAGATTTCAGGGGGACAACGGGGCGCGGTCAAAATGAGAGTTGTTTATAGCCATAAAATTTACGACTATAATTCTAATGAGTCGCCACATAGTATTAAGGTTACTAGGAACCTAGTGGTCTAGGAGAGTCTAGGGTAAGAAGACTTGTTGTGCAAGGGGAAGACGCATCACCCCCATTGCACCCTACCTAAGGTAGGCTGCATTGTTGTTTGATTGTTTTTCCTAAGTTAAAAATTTTGCACTGCATTTTCAAAAACCATATTTTTTTCTGCGAGTGTACTTTACAATGTAATTTTACACCGCAGTTACAAACCTTTTTTTTTATCTATGGAAGTACTTTACAATGTAATTTTACACCGTAGTAAAAATCTTTTTTATCTACGGATGTACTTTACAATATAAATTTACACCGTAGTTTAAAAACCTCTTTTTTTTATCCATGAATGTACTTTACAATATAAATTTACACCCTAATAGATAAAACAAAAATATTTAAAATTATTTTTGATATTTTGGCCAAATTCCAACGGATAATCATAAACCGGTTACGATATCTAATTTTTGTTTTAAAACATGAGGTGATGAAAAATATTCTTTTTATGAAAAAAAAAATATGATGAAAAAAAATAATTTTAGAATCCGGCCGTATGCACGAAACAACACATTTTAGAATCTGGCCGTATGCACGAAACAACACATTTAAATAAATAATAATAATAAAAAAATCGGGTCTGGCAGGGCCCATCTAAATGGACCGGCTCAGCCATGTTGGGCCAAGAGCCCAACTAGGATAAACTTGGGCTGGACTGGACTGTCCAGTCCTGACGGGCCGAAAGGCCCATCAACCCTGGGCCGGGGACTGAACCCGGCCCCAACGACCCAACGGGGATTCACTCCCCAGCGCAGGAAGAAGACGATGAACAGTAAAATGGTCGACCACGACGAGAGGCTTACCTGCTAGCACCGTTGGGTAGAGGAGGTCGAGGTGGTTCTCCCTGTCGTGGTGGCGTCGAAAATGGTGGACCGTGGTGGCCGGAGTGGACGTCGGAAGATGCACTGGTCACGTTGCTGTCGTGGCTTTTGGTCCCGTTGCTTCGCCGGAGAAGATGGCCGTGCTGCTGGGGTGAAGGCAGAGATGATGGTGATGAAATGGTGGTGAGGGGTGGCCGGTGTTGATGGCTGGAGCTGCTGCACCGAGAGAGGAAGAGAGAGAGCGGTTCTTCTGTTTTTTAGAGAGAGACTACCGTCGACCAACCGAGAGAGAAAAGAGAAAAACAAAGAAAGAAAAGAAAAGGAAAGAAAGAAACTGGTGATACTTGACTGATGTAAAACAAAACTAAAGTTTTTTACGCGAAATCTCCCCTTCTTTTCTTCTCTTTTTCCTCCTCAACTTCGCTCCAGTTTCTTCGCCGTTTCTCTCCAGTTTTCTTCTCCTCCACTGCATGCATTTCATGCATGTATTTATAGGTTTGAAAGGCAACCCTTCGGCTGCCCATGGCGTGCAGCCGAGGGGTGGCGGCCTGCCTTGCCCAGTGGCAGCGGTGGGCGTGCCTGACACTGTTCAGGCGACTGAAGAGTGCAGGCACGCTGCAAGACAATGATTTGACCAAGATGCAATTTGGTCCCTTAATCTTAATTTGTTCAATCGCACTCTCAATTGGTTTTAAACGTTTAATTTTGTGCGATTGTGTCCCCGTGAAAAATTCAATGTTAGCCTTAAATTTGCGCGCATTTTTTATTTTGGTCCCTGACTTCCAATTTATGTTATTTGACCCTCAATTGACCATTAAACTCTCAATTGTTTCCAATTAGACTCCTGATTTTGCATCATTGGCTTGGAAAAATTCAATTTAGTCTCCGAAAATTCCCAACTTCTCAATTGAACCCAAATTAAGCTCCAGACCTTGATTTTTCATCGATTAAGCCCTTAATAAAATTAATCTGACCAACTTAAAGTATAATTAAGTCCTTGCACTTAATTAAATCCTTCAATTGGACCCTAAATTAATTCCCAAACATAATTATACTTTTAAATTGGCCGATGATTAAATCAAATTGGCCCATAAAAATATAATTATATCTCTCGACTTAATTTTTACACAGATTTATCCGATGATAAATTATTTTTGCCTTAAATCTGTATTTTCCTCTATTTTTGGGGACAAAAGAGATACAATTAGACTCTCGAAAACAACTAAAATTTGCACATTGATTTTTCTACTAACACCGACCTCTTTTATTTTATTTTTGTTATTTTTGGATTGATTTTGGGGAGTAACCCAAAAATTGGGTGATGACAATCCTGGAGTGAGTGTTTATCGATGCATTTCAAAAATATTTAAAAAATAAATAAAAATTTTTAATTTTATTTTAAATTAAATTATTTTAATATTTTTCCAAATAAAAAATATTTTTAAAAATAAATCGTATGCAATGCATCATCAAGTCGCCCTCGTCCTCAAATTCTAAACCATGATGGTGTCACTTGTTGCGTGGATGTGTCATGGGCCAATTGATTTGTCATTTTCATTCCGAAACTCTGGAAACCTCGTTTTAAAGTTCGAGTGGTTGCGTTCGTGGGAATTATTGCAGCTCTATTGTCAATCGAAGAAAAGCGAAAGGCAACAAATAGCTCACACTATCAACAATTTGGTTGTGATTCTTTTTTTCATGGAAGGAGCAGTAGATTTGGCTGGACCATGACCGCGACGCTTGACGTGTTTGCTGAACTTCCTTTCGTGCTAGATCCACCAAATAAGGTGGCCCAATCTGTTTCACGGAACTTGGCCAGTAAATTCAGGTTTATTTAGTTAAGATTCAAGTAATGTGTAGAGTTACACCATTCCTGATGGTAAGATGTCTCGTGTTATATTAAAGAGAGCCGTTAGACTGGGAACGTGGGAGCATCGGACGGGCCTGGTGGGGATGATGATGGCTACGGGCTATCCAAGTTGCAGTAGCAATTATTGCATTTCATTAATGGGGAAGACTAGATGGTTGGTGTCGTTCGGTGTTGGGATCCTCACATGCGTGACTTCTTTGCCGCACATAAATGTTTCCCGCCTAATTTCTCGCGAATAGGTGGGGATATACATATTTATTGCGTTGCTGTAATTAATATAAGAAAATAGTCTGAGATTCACCTGACGAAAATCTTATCATCATCAATGATATTATTTTGCAAATAAAGGCATGAAGTTTTTTTTTTTTTTTTTCCAGTGGAAATATCGTATTGGGTTGTTTTATATTTCGTATTTTACTTTGTGGGGTAGGGAATGAACAGAGCTCGCAAAATTGGAGGAAGAAATCAGAGAAGAGAGAGACACTTGCCATTGTTACGGACCAAGTACTGGACCTGTAGTCCTAATGAGGAGGAGGGTTCACGCTATTGGGCAATAAAAGCAGCAACCTTACCCATCGATTCTCACGCTTTTCTCTATCCTCCATCCGTCGTTGACCACGTAGTGTCGAGCCACCGCCATTTTCAACACTCACAGCCAGGTAGAAAGGAAGGGGGGGAAGGAGTTTTGTGTTCAAAGAAAAGGGAAAACGACAAGCGGATTTTTTCACGACAGAGAAAATGGTGGGACCGAGTAGACCGCAATTCGTTTTCTTTGGATCGTCCATTGTACAACTCTGCTTCAGCCATGGCGGTTGGGGCTCCATCCTCTCCGATATCTACTCGCGCAAAGTATCTATACTCCACCTCTCTGTGTTCTCTCTCTCTTGATTTAGCATGCTCTTGCTGGACTTGTGTATAAATTTCATAGAAATTGTGTTTTTTTTTCACTTCACTGTTTTGGCCGTCAAGTGAATCAAATTACGATTCTCGGCGTCTGATTATGTTAATCTTGCAGGCAGACATATTGTTGCGAGGGTACTATGGATGGAACTCGCGGCGTGCTGTCCAGGTTCTCGATCAAGTTTTTCCAAAGGTATTATATCGATTTACTAATTTTTTAGGAGCAGATTACACCTGAAAAATGATCATCACAGAGGAAGCTAGCGAAAGTTTCATTATTTTAAATGGGCTCACTGCAAGCTCTAATTGAGGAAACCTGCCTCTATGCCAGTGTCATCGATTATTTTTTCGTGCAATCAACTTGTTATATGTTTTTTCATGTGTTGTAGGAAGCTCCTGTGCAACCATCTCTGGTGATAGTTTATTTTGGTGGTAATGACTCGATGGGGCCTCACTCGTCTGGCATGGGCCCTCATGTACCACTTGATGAATACATCGAGAACATGAGAAAGATTGCAATTCATCTCAAGGTTTTCTCCCGATTCTCAAATAATACAATCTCTCTACACAAATAGATCATGGTTGATACTCATCCGTAATATGAAGGAAACAACCTAATTTGATGTAAGGAAATTAGAACAATCTTTCTCCTCGAGTCGTTAAATAAATATTATGTTAAGCGAAGGGAAACAAAACACCGGGAGATTTTTATGGTTGCGACAAGGATTCAGATGGAAAATGTTGTTCTCATGCTGCTCTTGAATGCCTTCAAAAGCTCGTGTACTTTTTATTTTATTTTTTTATCATTATTATTCAATTCGTGATTGCTGAACTATGTTCAATTTTCTTTCATCGTGTATATCTTGTATTCTGACCCCGAGTTCTTCAGAGAATGAGGTTAGATGCCAATTCTAACGCGATATATTTGAAAATCAGAGCCTTTCAGATACAACACGCATCATTTTTATGAGCTGTCCCCCTGTTGATGAGACCAGAGTTGGTTCAGGCACAAGGTGCTCTGATACATAACTTCTATCTTCTCTTTTCTTTTCTGTTTCTGATCATAGAAACTCTGAACCACTTGTTTTTTTTTCTAAATTCAGTGGAATTTTCAGTGAATTGGTACGAACAAATGAGTTGTGCCAAAAGTATTCTGATGCTTGTATAAAGCTATGCCAGGAAATGGGAGTGGATGTTGTTGATCTTTTCTCTGCCTTTCAAAAAAAAGATGGTTGGGCAGAAGCTTGCTTTACGTAAGTTTTCTGTATCTTGCTTATGCAAACATGATCAAGGCCCAGAAGTATATGTTGTCTTATGTATTTTTTCACGGTCTCCCTCATGTATCATGTCTGCATTTTCTGCATGATACTTAGATGTGAAAGTATTTTTCTCACACACAGTTATTGATAAGCCTTAGTTTCCTTTTCTCTGATTTTTGTACGTGCAGGTAGAAAAGCTTTCGAACCATTGATAGTTTGATTCTTTTTCTTATTTGGATAAAATTCTTTTGATTGTTGATTTTTGTGGTTATAACGATAATTGCTCTTAACTTAGGATAAGTGTAAAGACATCAAGCTGGAATCTCAATTACTAGTCTGATTGCAGTATGGTACATTATCATTTGAATACACGAACTCACGGGTTGCAGATCTGCATTTTTACTTTTCATACTTGTGCAATTTAGAGACTTCTTTCTTATATAATCTGCAAAAAATCAGATGGATGGTCCCCGCTTCTGGTTTTTCCGTTGCCATGATAAGTTAGGCCATCCATGTGTTTTATCTCCCATGATAGAAAGACAAGTTAGCCAGCTATGGTGGGTTAGTGTATGCTGCTATATCAGATGGTCTTTTTTGGGCTAAAACATGTCAACACCCCTTGAACTACTCATCGAGAACCTCTATAGTTTTTTCCTTTGATTATAAGTACCCCCTCCTGATAGGTTCTGACTACTATTGGCGGCGACATCAGACCACTATCAAATGAAAGTTCCGATTGATGCAAGTTCATACTTGCAAATATTAAACCAAACAATCACTGAATTCAAGTGTTAAAAGGGTTGGGAATTATTTTATCTGATTTTAAAATGGTTTTTGATATTGAAATGTTGTTGAGAGTTTGGAAACAGTCATTCTGGTTGTTGGTTTGGTGGTCAGAACAGTGGAGTTTTGGTGGTGACCGGTGATCCTAATCCAAACACTTCCTAGTTCATAAATCAAAATCAAAATCAAAAGAGAAAAGGAAGGATAGGGGTGTCAATAAAATCGATCAATAATTCAGGGGTGTTCTTACAGTTTAGTTGGATTTTCAGCATTTGTCTTTCTTAGTGCACAACCGAGAAACTGTTCTATGGATTAAATCTATAGTGCATATGTGCTGTCTCTCCTTCATCCTCGACGGAAAGACAGGCCGTGTTGGTTAATTCGGCTCATAAATCATTACCTGTTTCCTCTGTCACAATTTTGCTGGGCTTATGTTAGGTTCCATTGGGGTAGTATGTATCCCAATGATTTAAGATTGCCATGTTGTCTTCTCCTTTTACTACCAAAAAAAAAAAAAAAAAAAAAAAAACATAAAAATGTGATTTGAATGTCTTTGCTCGACTCAAACTTAAAGTAAAGTTTCTCCCTTTACTTTTTTTTTCCAGAGATGGCGTTCATTTATCTGCCGAGGGAAGCAAAATAGTTGTGGAGGAGATTTTGAAGGTGCTGAGGGAAGCTGAGTGGGTTCCATCTCTTCATTGGAAGTCCATGCCCACTGAATTTTCAGAGGACTCACCTTATGATCTTGTTTCTGCTGATGGGAAACAAACTCTAAATCCCTCTGAGTGGACTTTTCACAGGGAGGTTCAGTGGGACTAGGTTTCAAAACCATCTCCACTCTTTCAAATGTCAGAGCAGCAACCACGAATCGAAATAAACAAGCTTCTCTTCTTAGAGTCCGTGCAAAAAATAAATAGCCTCGTGAGATAATTATAGGACAGCTCATTCTTCTCAACAACTGATGTTGAACTCCATTTATTTTTAATCGATTTGTTCCCTGTCCAAAATTATTTTGTTTTTAAAAGAATTTTTTTATTTTTAAAAAGATTATTTTTGATATTATTATCTAAAAATACTATTTTTTTTAATTTAAATAAAAAAATAACCCTCTTAATCTAAAGGATAAAATTGGTGATGCATATAGCCTTGGTATGGTTAACTCTAAGGCACTATAATCATAACGTTTTCAAATTATAAACTCTTAAAACTTTTTTAATATTATAACACGATAACTTAATTAACCATGCCGTAACAAGTAAGTTATTCGAACTGTTAATTAAATGAATTATAAAAACAAAATCTTATAATAATGATGGTTACGAATATTTAAATATAATTAATATAATTTCACTGAAAAAAAGGTTTTTGTAGGATAAAAAAGATATTGCTTAAATTGTATAATTTTTTTATAAATGACTGCAAACTAATAAATATTTACATTCATCAAAGCTTGTTTTGAGAGTGTATTTTTTTCAATGTGATTTTTCATTTAAAAATATATTAAAATTATTTTTTTTAGTTTTAAAAATTATTTTTAACATTAGTATATTAAAATGATTTAAAAATATATAAAAAATGTAAAAACAAAAAAAAACAATTATTTTATTTATATTTTTGTCAAAAATATTTTTGAAATATAATGCTAAACATGCACCAAATACTAAATTCTATTTTATTATTTTATAATTTCAAATGCATTATAATCACATTAATGGCTTCAATAACCATAGCAAACCCCGCTTGTTCGAACGGTATGTTTAGTTAAAGCGGCCAATTATATTTTTTAAAACAGTAGATTTAAAAAGGACGAATTTCTCGAACCGAAGGGACATCCACGGCCGTTAAAATTGAACACACAATAATTTCAGTGGATCTCTGATCCAAAATTATACGGCATATGATTGACAAACACCGTAATATCTTACACCTATTTACATAGAAACCCTACCCAATTTCAAGGTTTTCAAGTTTCCCTCCTCTCTGCAAGTCATATCCTTCGCGCTAAGAATCAGAACTCAGAAATCTCCTAGGCAGTTTCTTGAAGATCTTTTTCCTGGCCCCGAATTTCTCAACTATTTCATTCTTTCACAATCCTACATTTCTCCTTTGAAGCAAACACATCACTCTTTATTTCACAGTTTCCGTAGATTTAGGCATTTTCTCAAACTGTTTTTTCTTCAATTTACAGATGGGAGCTTCTGCAAAACTGGGATAAAACTGAGCTATTCTTTTTTTACTTTCTAGGAAGTCTTTTCCATTTGTTAATCTGACCGGAAACAAAGCAAGAAATTGGCTGGGCAACTGCTAGATTGATGGCACGTGGAATCTACGGCTTCTCAAAATATTAATTATAAGGTCAACTCTATTTTCTTTAGTTACTGGCAAACAGGATTATTCGCTGATTATAAAAAAAAAATATTGTTATTTATGGAGTCTTTTTAATTATACTGTTCGTCGTTTAATTTGTATCCAGGAACTAATTGCATCGTGTAAGTACTCCGAAGTTATTTCTGTGTTGGAGAAATCAAAGGGAGATACTAAACCGATAAACTGAATGGAAAATTACAACGAAATCGATGATATTCTCGCGGAGGAAGAGGTGAAAAGTATAATTTAATCTTGACTTACATTTCAACACCTAAATTTCCGAATTCTAACTTAACAAATTTTTGTGACGCGCATGTGTGTTATGGCTTGCAGTTTGTCCCGGTTGTGTTTCAAAAGGCTATAAATGGAGTGAAAATCGATGAAAGTACCGAAAAAGGATATGTGAGTCTTAAGTAAAAACAGCATCGGAAAGAGAGATCGTTAGTCAGTCAGATTACTTTTTTTAGACATTCACACATTGTTTCCCGTGTGTTAATTAAAACTCAGATTGAACAAGGTTCAAAGACAGAGCTACCTTTCTGGCTTGCTCGTGAATTGCACATGAGGCAAGCAGTATCGATAAGTGTCCCTGCCTGTTTTAATCAGAAGTAATAATAGCCTACTTGCTCAGACTGAATCCCTTTTATTATTATTATTATTATTATTTCACATTATCAAGTGAGTTGGTGAGAGATCCATTTTTCGTACAGGTTTCTTTCTATTTTTGGTTGAGAGGTCTGGTTTTATCTTTCAAGGGTGGTGGTTTTCATTTTGAAAATATGTTGCTGTTGTTACAGCTTAAATGTAAATGTAGTTCCATAGAATCATATCTCAAGAGACTTTGCTTAAGTCCTGTATGGAGGGCTTCCCCCTCCTTGGTTTTAGAGAGTTGATTTCACTTCTAGGAGTTAGTCAAAATAATTGCTTGGAATGCTAGTTGAGTCCCCAAAGAATCATCAAATCTGTGCGAGGATGGAGAATGGTTCGTCTATGCTGTCATCCAGCATCTATTTACATGCGTGGTTCTTTTTATGTCTTATAGCTATTTTTTTATTATTATCGTTGTTGTCCTCATCAGAACAAGGTTGGAAATCCAGGCAGATGCTGCATGTGTGGACCTGAGATCCCGCTGTCCATATTTTTATGAACTTGGATGCAAGCTAGCCCCACTGTGAGTCTCTTTCCCTGCCCATCCGTTCATGTGTGTACGTAACAGTCATTGTGATGTGCTCTTTGACCCCTTTTTTATGGACTACCTCACAAGACTACCTGCTTAAAATGGTATCCAAATTGTGAAGCATTGTCACTGGGTGGTGCTTTCTCGATTTGGAGCAGGAAATAGGCAGCTCAATGCATTCGATATTTGATGACCTTTTAACTGTGTGACGCCTTAACCTTTTGACTTTGTCAGTCTGTTTTATTACATTGACAATTCCAAAGCAATCCAATTATTTGTTAGATACAAACTAACACTTAAAAAATCAAATTTGGGCATCTTCTATGTCAGAGCAAGAAGTTTGGACCAGAAGAATTATGGAAATCTTTTAACCGTGGGATATCTTAAAAAAAAAGAGAGGATATCTTCATTACTGTAACAAGAGAATATCATTTTAGCACCCACCTGAACCATTCATGAATTGACTACTGTTTATCTTGTCCACTTCATTAGCCTCATTTAAAGAAAATATTTTGATACGAGTATGGCATTCTTTTTTAGCCTGAGTAGTTCTAGGTTGCCAAGTTCTATCTAGGTTTCGTTTGATTGCAGAGGTCAGTGCACCTGAAATCTAAAAGCAAATCCTATCAAGATTTCTTTCTCGAGTCCCTGCCATAGAAAGGAAACAATGGGAGAAGTACAATGTGAAAAATGAATAACTTCGTTCCATGTGTTCTGATTTCCTGTTTGGCTTTGAGAAATTTGTGTGTTGTGAAAGGGTGCTTCACGATCTATACTGTTCATGGGCCCTTTTACTTTCTGGTCGAACCCCGAGGCTTAGATATAAACTGTGCTGTTGTTGAATTGATAAGTCGTGAAGGCTGTGCTTGGCATTCTCTTTGTCAACGCTACATCCAAATTTACCTTTGCATAATTGCTGTGATATTGTCTACTACAAAGAAATTAGATTGTGTCTTTTTGTCCTGTTAGTGGCGAGACTGCACAATTGATAAGTGGTGCTGTCAATCGTACCTATTAACATGAAATTTGCACCTACACCAGCAATCCTTCCTTTGGCTGACAAATTGATTCTCACTAAGCTTTTTACCTTTTCCTTATGAGGACTTATTTCGTTACTTATAATGATGCTTAGGTGTGATAAAACCATTGGATTGTTGCTCCCATATGCCTTTCGAATCAGGTATAAGGAAATCCTACACAAGGCACACACCATAGCATTTGCCGCAGCTTCCAAATTTCCGACGCTCCTAACCAGAGAGGAAACTTCTTGTGAGATTCTCTTACTTGTTCAAGCATCTATTTCTGATTTCATGCCTCACACTTAAGTGTCAATAACATTCTTTCATTTCTCTGCATGAAAGCCGCCTCTCATTTATGCTGCATTAACCTCCATTTATTCCTCTACATGCTTAGTGTATGAAGCAGCTCAATCATCCATGGCAGCCTTTAAGAAATGGCGGGCGGGTGGCCCCAGATTGCAGAGAGCTTCCATTCTCGGGAGGAAGAGAAAACCAGCAGAGTAGTTGCCCATTTCTACCATGCCAACACTCTCAATTCAAACATCCAAGATGCAGTTATGTCTTAGTCCTTGCCTTCAGATTGATGCATGATGTGTGCAATCTAGCACAGGAAATAAATAAATAAAAAAGCATTTCCGGGTACTATTATAGTTCACTCTTCAGTTTCATTTTCCTCCTGATAATTTTAGCTTGAAATTAAGCCCTAGAGAAAATTGGGGCCAAGGCTGTTTGGGGTGTTCATTCAATTGCACAGTAGCAACTAAACATGGAAACTGACTATTTACGTGTTGCCATGGTAATTGAGTTGATGCTATACATTTTATATTTAATTGCATGATTTAGAAAAAAAATATTTATGCTCAACTGCCCATCCATCTCTTTTTATGCCCAAAACAATCAACCAAAAATTTAATGTGATCAATGTAGGCAGAACTTCAACGTAAGACACTGTACCATTTGAATTTGGCTACATATTATGCTGTAAGCCTCCCATTTAATCATCCTCTTCATCAGTCTTCTTTCTGTGATTTACAATGTTCAGAAGGTCACGACTACTCAAAGGAGATTTCCAAGCTTCAAATCCAGGTTTCTCTTGATCCTGCTGCTGCATGCCCTTGTTTTTCATGGCTGAAACAGAATGTTGCTGGACTACAAGAATCGATGCGTGCTGTGCGAAGTCAGATGTTGACAGTGAATCTCCTAGTGGCCCAAGCTCTTCACAGTCACCCCACTCCGATAGCCCCAAAGCAAATGGCTTTATCATTCCTTGACCCCTCCCCACTAAATATAGATCATGTTCACCAGCTAGATCTTTTGCTGCGATAATAATTTCATCCCCACTATTCACCGACTTTTCCACCCAAGTTACAGATGGATTGCACATTGTCATAAATCGCAACCCATTCAGGTACGTATCATCGGCAAATCTCTGATTTTCACACTCCACTTCCTCTTCCATACTCATCATTTCTATTGCTTCTTTGCCTGGAAAAAATCGTATTACTTTTAAACTCACGTTCAGAGACCCTGCCATCCTGCAAGCATAAGTCAAGGCCTCACGATCGTCATGCCCCCCAGTAAAAAACATCGCAAAATTTAGCTGTTCTCTGCGATGGCTACCCTCGTTATAAGTTTTCAAACTGAGGCCTCGATCTATGAATATCCCCACAGAGCATGGGGATTTTATTAGTAGATTTTGATTTACGAGCCTGATAGAAGAGTTCTCTTGTTGCGTCGCGTCTGCACCAGATTGTTTGTGAAATGGAATTAGGATGAGAGTCACGCGCTTGTCCTCTGCGAGGTTATTGATATCCTCGTGCATGGAGGTGTAGGGAGATACAACTGTCAGTGGTAGAAAGGACATTGACTGATTTCTTCTTTCATAGCTCTCCAAAGTGCTGATGATTTGGTCGGCCTCCGATCTCCCACGGGTGGCCGGATAGTTTGGGCCACTAGAATTACGATTGTCATCGTGAACGATTACCATGGCATTAGTCCGTCCACTCAGATCTACTAGACACGCAGCAAATACACAGATTGGTGATTTCTCGGTTGCATTAGAGAGTTCAAGGAGGTTGATTATTCCTGATAGGTTGCGAGTAGTGTGAATGCATGCAAGTATTCTTAGCTCTGTGTTAGCTTTGCTTTCCTGCAAGGTCCGGAGCTTGTATCTCTTAAATTGCTTGGTAGTCTTACAAGCCCAATGGGGGATCGGTTTTACAAGAATCGTCATGAGTAGAATTGCCATTACCATTATAGCAAACGTTTGGTTATCCACAGCCTGCATGGAAAAACAAGTTGCAAGAAAATTTGAGGGTAGAAAATTAAATAAAAATAAAGAGAGGGAGGAGAGAATTAGACTCTTTTTTTTGGTGTGTGTGTGTCGGTAAAATGACATGCTATCTAACATGGTGGCGGTGATTTCAGCACGGACTGAAGTTGATAAAGTAGTGATTGTACCTTCATGTCTCTGCCAACATTTAGAATAATCAAGGCCATAACCCCTTTGGTGTTCATAAGAACTCCAAGGGCGACACCTTCGCGAGCTGGCATGCCATAGTACATGGCAACCAGGAAACCGCTTGCAATCTTGGCTAAGCAAGCTAAGACTAGAATTCCCAGAACTGCGAAATGGTTAATGTTGTAAAACATGTCAAGTAAATTGCATCTAGTCCCAGTAAGCACAAAAAAGGCAGGGAGCATGATTCCTGGCACAAAGTCTTCAAGTTTCTCCATGATCCTCCTCCCAAGCTCTCCATCAGGTATAATAAGTCCAAACATGAAAGCTCCGATCATAGAGTGAGAACCACAAGCGTCTGTGATGAATCCACAAACGACCACCCCAGTGAGAATAGAGTATATATAAACGTCGCTGTAATTGCCTCCGTTCGAGGAACCTTTCTCAATCACCTGTGAAAGAACCGGACGTAACACAAACCAACAGAATAATATGAAGACAAGGGTCGGGAGGATGAAGGCATGGCTTTTCCCATTGCTGATTGCTATCGTCACAACAAGAAAGCTCCAAGATGCGATGTCACTGACAAAAGCTGAGGATATGGCCATCTGTCCAACTTCTGTTCGTAGAAGCTTCAGGTCTGAAAGGATCCGGGCAAGATCCGGGAAACTCGTGACTGTGAGGGCAATAGACCAAAACCAGGCACCAAGAGGATTACTGATGGGATTTTTTCCAGGTAGCAGGTGATATGAACCTACTCCCATGAGTAAGGGAAATAGAATTCCCAACAAAGCATTGCCCCATGCACCTTTACTGATTCTTCTTATTGTGGTTAGGTCCATCTGTAACCCCACGAGAAACATGTAGTAAATGACTCCCAAATTTGTTAGTGTCTCTGTCGCTCCAGATTGTTTCGTAGGGTGAGTGTATTCTGAAAAAAGCGCGTTTGCTCCGAACATCATAGGCCCCATTAGCAAACCGGTCTGACATCCAAAACAACACAGGATTACTCTATTTGTTCATCTTGTGCAACATATAAATTAACCAGATTCAAGTAATTGTGAAGCATAATAAAAAAAGAAGAAAAAAACTATCCAAGATCAATTGGTGTACAGGGTGCTTACAATCAACTCGGAGAAGAAACGAGGGAAACGATGGAAGAGAAGGAAGAGCAACTGAATCAGCAGAATCGCTGTGCATAGGTTTGTGGCGAATGGGGTAGCCCCTATGAAGGGGTTCGAAATTTGCCAAAGGGTAGTTGAATTGCCCACAACCTCGTAACTACATGCAGTAAGTACACCTGAAGACATGTCTATGGTTATTGTATAACCACTAAAATATATTTCCATAGCTGAATATTTCAGTTCTGCTGCGTCAGTACCCGCCATGCTTGCCCTCTCGGTCGGCGATCGAGGCAACAACACGGCAACCTCGGCTACTGCCTCTCTTGTTAGAATTCAGAGGTGAATGAACACGAGAGGAAATAAAAAGAATTTTTCGATATGAATGTTGATTCTGCTGCTGCATGCAGGGCTTAATATAGATGATAGAGTTTGTTGTAACCATAGAGATTACAGTTAATGTGCCATCTCGACAACACAGCTTATACGGTGTTAGACGATATGATCCAAGCCCAAAATTGCTGTCTGCTTACCTGGCTAATTGAATTAAGGTTTGCTGTCTGCTTACCTGGCTAATTGAATTAAGGTTTGGACATTTTTGAGTGGCTTGACTTATGGGATATCAATCTTTAAATCCCTTGACCCAGTCCCTTTGACAGCATTTTTTTTTCTTTTTACCAGGTTATATTGCATTTTCAGTTCAAACAACCAAAAAACGGGAGCTTTCATGATTAGGTGGAGATTGAGATTTGAATTCTATAGGAAATTGACAGAAAATTTAAAAGGACTATATCCGGCTATGCACTACAAAACCCTCTAACCTTTTCAATTATTTATGTTTTTTAAAAGAGAGCGAGCGAGAGAGAGAGAGAATTTACCAATTCATATAGATGGTATAGTCTGCACTATGCCGCTAGCAAGACAACTTTTTTGTGCTAAAAAAGAATATTCATAATCCAGAACAACTCAATTAATCCAAAACAACTCAATTAATTTAACTAAAATGTTGAATATAGTATGAGACCAAAAAAACCTGAAAAAATAAAAAAATAAAAACTTAAAAAAATACAACACCAAATAAAAAAATTAGAGTAAACTCAAGATAACTTGACAAATCAACAAATCACTATATAAGATAGAGATAAGAAGAATCAAAAGGATGATCTAGTAAAGAAAATCAAAGTTCAATAAAAAAAACCCTAGTTAATCCGGGTTTGATCAACACTCAACTCAACATTAGTTCTCGAAAATTTAGTCGGTTCTGACAGAAACAGAGTTTTGAGTCAACAAGTTAACGAGAATCACCAGTCTATGATTTCTGACAACATGGTCAAAAACGTTGCTTTGATTCAAGAACTGAACGGCAATATTTCCAGGTTGCTGGGCTTTACTCTTACTTGATTTCCAATTTCTCCACTGCTTATCATCACCGAGACCACAATGGTAAGGGCAAGGCCTAATTCGCTTCTTATTTACTTTTTATTTATTCAGTGAGCATAAACTTGATCAGTGAGGTTCTTATCGATGAAAGCTTTTTGTTTCTGGTGTAAATAAATGGGTTCAGGGTTCTTATCGAGGTTAGAATTTATGTGGCTCCTGTTGTGGTTTATGTTACAAGGAGAGTCCATTCTCCTCCTGAGCTTGAATTAATTACGTATTTAGTATTTTTTTATGTCGTTTTGCTGATAAACGATTATGAAAAAATGATTCACATGAAAAGTTGAACGGTGAATAATGTTCCAAGTTCAAGATGGATTCTGGAAGGTTTGGCAAGACTTGAAATTTTGGCAAAGTTTTCTGATAAAATATAGCCTTTAATTTCCCGATTTGAACATTATGTGAAGTAGAGATTAAGTAGTTTTGTATTTAGTTATTTTAGTCTTGTAACTTTTCTATAAATTAGCTCAAAATTGTAGAAGAAGAGATACTAAATTATACAGAAATCATTTGTATTTTGAATTCTAACATGGTATCAGTGCAACATCCAACTGCCAAAGGGAATTCTTAACATGTCGTATAAATGATGTCTGACCATCCAAGGCAGGACTTATAAACCCACGAAGACGTGGTACTAGTGTTAATTGCCTAAACACATCAATGTCCTCACGATGACAATAAGACTGAACGTGTAAGCTTTAAAACACAGACTTGAAATTAATTAAGACATAACAGGGGTACAAAATCTATACATTCCTACGATGAGTTTGCATAGGAATAAGACAACTGGTCAACTACAACGAGGGCAAGTCACAAAGGCATTTCACCAGAGTCCAAAACCACAACTTTATGTCTGGGCACTCCATTCTGACTTCCTTCAGCTTCAATCTTGTATATAATATCCATGCCAGAAAGCACCTTGCCAAACACAACATGGTGGCCATCCAACCTTTCAAGAAAAATAAAGGGTTGCATGTGAGTTTAGAAATCTTTTCAGGTCAATTAAACAGGCCAGTCTTTGGCACAAATTCATGTCTCCCAAGAACACCTTTTAATTATATTTTACAGCATTAGAATAGGATGTTTCATAACATGGTGGGACAGGCCCCATCAAAGACAGACATACTAAACTTACCAGCTAGTCACTACAGTGGTAATGAAAAATTGTGACCCATTGGTGTCTGGTCCTGCATTTGCCATTGACAGCGTTCCTGTTTGCAAAGAAGAGTTCAGATAGTTAGAATTCTATGATGCATCTTGAAGATTGCAGCTCTCTTATTCATTCTAGAAACCAACTACTACAGACTATTTTAGACACTGTCATGGCTAGAACTAATAACATGCAGTAATAGAGCGCCAACTTACCAGGTCCAGTGTGCTTCAGCTTGAAGTTCTCATCGGCAAACTTCTCACCATAGATCGACTCTCCACCTCGTCCATCACCTTGAGTAAAATCACCACCTTGGATCATAAAGCTGGGAATAATCCTATGGAACGTACTCCCTTTGAAATGGAGAGGCTTCCCACTCTTTCCCATTCCTTTCTCCCCTTCAATGTGGTTTACCATGTACAAAATAAACAATTATAAAGTCTGAAGCCTATTTTAAAAGATAACCAGTTAAATTGAGGTCACGGTATAATTCCAACAGGATAAAGATTGGTGAAATTAAAAAAATGTCCATCTATGTATTACTCCTCTCCCAACTAAGTACTCTTCCAATTCCTATTCCACAGTAACAATCATCCCAAAATTCACAGCATATAAAAGGTCAACAGAGCAGCAAAATGAAATTAGAAAAAGCAAAAAAAAAAAGGAGGCGAAGTTACTTGGCTACCAGTGCAAAGTGCTCGAAAGTTTTCTGCACAACAGACATGCAAACTAGTAAGTGCATAGTTTACAAAATAACAAATCTCAAGGAGCACATGAGATAACAATTAACATTGCTGTTGCACTTAGGCTCCATACCTACGGTCTTAGGAACTGTTTTTCCAAAGAGTCCAATAACAACACGACCTGAAAGTCAAAAGTCATTGATATAAACGAATCCCATCTAAAGAGCGTATGCAAATGCAACTACAGAGACAACATTTTAGCCCAGCATCCTCATAATCAATGGCATGAGAGAAACTGAATAGTTACAGTGGCTGGTCCGATGATTCATCCATAGAAGGGGAAGATACAAGCTTAAAGATTTTAGTGACCCAATCAATACTTAAATGATCCAAGATTCATATACTTTGATTCACTATATCATCACAAGCCAGGATGAGAAACACAGCAATTCCAGTTTAGAATTTGATTCCATAAGAGTTTTTTTTTTTTTTTTGGATATGCACATACATACCCATGGGTTTTCCAGCAATCTCAACATCAAAGTAAACTCTGTGAGTAACTCCTTCCAAATCCAAATCCTCCTCTGCCTTGTTTCCCTGTCCATCATAAATTCACACTTTTATTACTACACATACCATAGAGAGCAATCAAAGTATGTCTCTTTCTTCGATGTACCTGACCGGATTCGATATTAACAAGTTTAGGATCTGATGAGACCGCAGCATCGCTTAATCGATTCTGATTATAAAAAAAAAAAAAAAAAAAAAACAGAGAGAGAAATTTAGGCTGCAGGAATCACAAATACACACCCATTACATAACATAACCCAGCAATTAAGAAAAAACTTTCTTTTTCTTTGGAAAAAAACAAACAGAAAGCTAGAGAGAGGGAGTGTGTGTGCGTGTATAACTTAACCTGGATAAAAGCTAGAGTTCCAAAGAGAACAAGAATCCATAGAAGAGCGATGGACACCAGTCTTGTGGTTGACATCTCTCCACCCCCACCAAACGCTCCGATCTAATGTAATGAAAATATCCCTCTGTGAGATCCGGTGGTGTTTCGATGTCTGAATTAGACAAATTAATTGGTATGGTTAAGTAGTAGCAGTCAACGGGAGTTGAGGGATTAAAATATAATTTTTCGGATATAAAAAGGACTAAGCTATAAGTATTATAAAACTAAAGTGACTAAAGATTAGTTTACTATTTATATTTGGATCTCCTCTGACATCCTTAGTTTTCCTCCGTTCTGAAAATTCTCTCTTTTGAGTTTTGACAGACAATCACAAACAGGTGGATTCACATTTATTCTTTTTCAAATAGGGATTATCTATTTATTTTATGAAAAATTATCTGTTTTTATTTATTTATTCAATTTCTAGAAAACAAAAAATAGCTTTCCTTTCCTTTCCTTTTATATTTGGCATATAATAAACGGCCCTCGATTAATTTTTTAACTGACGAGTAGGTAATATTTGTTCTTCAATTAAAGAAGAACATATTTCTCATGATTTCCATTTAAATAATGGCAACCAAAATTCATGGTTAAAATCAAATCGAATTGTTAAATTATTTTAAGCTGTAAATGGTTATTGTTTGGTTACAATTGATAACTGATTTTTAGGTTTCAGGCATGGCTATGGCTATGGCTATGGCTATGGCTATGATTGTAATAATTAATGATTTTTATGATTTTTAATATTAAATATTGAGAAATCACATTTTGATATTGTTTTTGTTACAACAACAAAAATAAAATAATAATAATAATAATAATAAGGATCCAGCAGTACAATGCCTGTTTTATTCCAAAGTCTATCAACCTCGCACGAGGGAAAGATAACAATGACATTTATTTAATTAATTTTCTAGTCAAGAAGAAGACGAAGCCAGACCACCGTTTGGTACGTTTGCTTTCATAGTCTCTCTTCTCCAACGATAGATAGAGCTTCATATTCTCCCGTTTTATAGGCTCTCCCCGGTCCCTCCCTCCCGAATCTTGAAGGCAAAAAAGAGAGAACAATAACAAGATAGCGTGACAGAGAAAACAAAACAATGGAGAGCTACAAGAAAGACCAGGATAGATCATTTTCGTCGCCAGAACCTAGTAACAGCCAAAAAGATGAAATGGGGAGCTATAATTACAAGATGTTTAGTCTTTTTAACAGAAAGTTCAAGATCACGGAGGCTGAGCCACCCAAGGACGTGAAACTAGTTTTTTACAAGTTCTCGGATGGCGGGCCCCATATGATGGCCGATCAGCTCCAGCGATTCCTGGTTTTGCACCAGGACGAGCTTGACTGCACGCTGGAGGAGGCAGAAAAGATCATGGAGGAAGTTATTAATAGGAGGCACCATTTGACGAGATACAGTAGACTTTCACTTAATCTTGATGATTTTTTCCATTTCCTGCTTTATGATGATCTCAATGGATCCATCAATTCTCAGGTTACCCCCCCAAATACATCTTTGCTAGTTTTACTTCCTTCCCTGGCGATGTATGTTTTATGTGGGTATGCTTTGAACAGTTTTGTAAGGAGTTATGTTAAGTCTGCCCTTGACAAATTATGTCATTCCAGGTACACCATGATATGAGTGCTCCATTGTCACAGTATTTCATATACACGGGACATAATTCCTACCTAACTGGGAATCAACTCAGTAGTGATTGCAGCGAGGTCCCAATTGTAAAAGCTTTGCAAAGAGGTGTGAGAGTAATTGAACTAGATTTGTGGCCTGGTTCCTCAAAAGATGAGATTCTTGTTCTTCATGGAAGGTATGTTCTGATCGCAAACTTACAATTTTTGCAAATGTGATTAATTTCTCATGCCTTTAAGTATTATGTCATTCCTGGGAATCAAATGTGATTACTTTCTCTTGCCTAGTATTTGTGCAACAGAAACGTTTGTTCAATTGCAGGGAAAACTGTGTGGTTGCTCATACAAAACAGAATGAAGAAGCTTTTAGTGGGCATAATATTTCATTGTTCTCTATAATTTATCTTTCCCTTCTCAGGGAGCATGAAGGACAGGGTATCTTTAACTTTCTTTTCCTGGAAACAAAAAAGAAAACCAACTGATATCACTGAATGGATTTTTTTATGCAAAAGACATTGGAGTTCTTGATAGTGAGGGTGTGAGAAAAATCATCTGCAGGGAATAACATTACATTACAATTTGGAAAGCAGAAGCTTTCATGATCATCTTCGAATGAAGTACCTGAAACTTGGTTGTCTTAAATGAGGAAACTCACAAAAGAAGTGAATTAACTTACTGGATTGAGTTTGTGAGTTAACAAAGAACATCATTGTATGAAATACATACACAGTTTTTAATGATTCTGAACCGTTGTTCCTCTTACTAAGCTATGTCCTGATTAATTGTAGGACCCTGACCACTCCAGTTCCACTCATTAAATGTCTGAAGTCCATAAGAGACTATGCTTTCACTAGGTCTCCATATCCAGTCATTATAACTTTAGAAGATCACCTTACACCAGACCTTCAGTCTAAAGTTGCGGAGGTTAGCATTCAAGGACTTGAGTTTTTCTTGAAATGTCTGATCCGCTTCCTTCTTAGGTATAACCTCCAATTCCTTTGCATGTAGATGGTTACTCAAACATTTGGTGTAATGCTGTACTATCCCGAGTCCGATTCCTTGGTACAGTTCCCTTCTCCAGAATCATTGAAACATCGCATAATCATTTCAACCAAACCACCAAAAGAGTATCTTGAATCTAATGGCATCAAGCAAAAGGGAGCACTATCACCAGGTGGAAGGAACTCATCTGATGAAGATGAAGAAGCATCAGGGATACCAGACCCTGCAGCTGAACTAGAAGCTGATGATTGGGTGAGCATAGAGGTGAATATTGCCTAGTCAAAGTTGGGTTTTTTAACATTTTTTCACAAACCTTTTCACAAAATGGCAGAGCAACAGTGATCAAGATGATGTAGACCTAACTGATTGTGACAATAAATCAGGCCAGCTAGGGGCACCTGCGTATAAACGTCTAATCACAATACACGCTGGGAAGCCAAAGGGTCAATTAAAGGATGCATTGAAAGTCGCAGTTGATAAAGTTAGACGTCTTAGTTTGAGTGAACAGGAACTTGAAAGGGCTGCAACCACAAATGGAACTGATATAGTGAGGTATCTATCAAACATTCCCGGTGACAGATGCTTGAAAGAAGCTTCTATTGCTACTGTCCATGTTAAAACAAGATCACTAGTGCCTAATATATGCCGTTGACCTTCCCAGATTTACACAGAATAATATCCTGAGAATATACCCCAAGGGAACTCGGATCACCTCCTCTAATTACAAACCTCTTGTTGGATGGATGCATGGAGCTCAGATGATTGCATTTAATATGCAGGTTTGGTTTTTAAAGCATTTCATATAAAGCAACTTCCTTTCATTAAGAAGGTATTCGAGAGTTAAAAGACTATATTCTTTGTGAACCAAGAGTGGCTTTGTATTTCACGGGGCCTCGAATTTTCTCAGTTAGGTTAACTGGATGTTCCAAATAGTAGTTAATTGATCTAGTTTTTATGAATTTTATTCACGACCTGTTAAGCAATATGAAAGCTTGTGTTCTTGTACGTGTGCTGATCACAGAATGCCAACCAGATAAAGTCGTCATAACATGTGAGTTTTCCTTTAACAGGGATACGGAAAATCACTTTGGCTGATGCATGGGATGTTTAGGGCCAATGGAGGGTGTGGTTACCTTAAGAAACCAGATTTTCTAATGGAGAAAGGTCCAAATAACGAGGTGTTTGATCCTAAAAGAAAGCTAGCAGTAACAAAGACATTAAAGGTGAGCGTATTAGTTTAGCTTGAAACTGAATTTCATTCGTCTGAGGATCTCTTCTCAAACTCTTTCTATCGAATAACAGGTGAAAGTATACTTGGGCGATGGATGGCGCCTTGATTTCAGCCACACACACTTTGATTCATACTCACCACCAGACTTCTACACAAAGGTCGGTTGGATTAAGAATCCTGCTCACATGTTAATGTGATTAAGGCTTGTAATGCTAGAGCATCGTTTTCCCAACCTACAAATGGGGAAAAGGACTTTTCAATATGTTTCTGTGAACCTGCCTTTTTCTCAATTTGTAATACATTCATCAGCAGTGGAAAATATCAGGTATTGATTCTCTGAAGTGATTAAAAGCCATTAATGAACAAAGCCTGTTTTATTTCCTCTAGCTTAAGAAAATGATGTGTGATGACAGTAAATGGACATTCAACTTGTTCTCATTAAGGTAACTTCTAGATTTTGCGAATAAGTTTGAATCACTGGTTTTGGAAGATGGTATCTGTGGGATTGGACTTTGAGGTTCTGAACCTGGCTTATTCTGATACGTTGCTGGCATCTGTGTTATGTTCCTGAAAGAACTATCTCACTCTCTCCTTCCTACCTGCTGATGAACTAGATAATCCACCCTGCAGGTTTACATTGTCGGGGTACCAGCTGATGCTGCAAAGAAAAAAACAAAGATAATCGAGGACAATTGGTCTCCAGCTTGGAATCAGGAATTCACCTTCCCCCTGACTGTCCCCGAGTTGGCTCTGCTTCGGATTGAAGTGCGAGAGTATGACATGTCAGAGAAGGATGACTTTGGTGGTCAAGCATGCTTGCCTGTCTCGGATCTAAGACCAGGAATCCGATCAGTCCCTCTCCACGATAAGAAAGGAGAGAAGCTCAAGAATGTAAGGCTTCTGATGGGGTTTCAGTTTGTATGAGCATCAATTTGTTCACTGAGGGCAAATGTAAGGACCTGCCTGTAACAACAGTTTGTCCATGAGTAGGTAGGTGTCTGCACAGGCTTTGTAATTAATTAAAAAGATTGAATCTAGATCTGAATGCTCATCCTTCAGTTTTGCTTTGTACCGACGCCAGGATTGGCAATGTTACAGTCGAGTTTTTTTGGCCCTTGGCTATTAATATTGCAAGAAGGTCCTTTTTTCTTCACTTTTGAGATGTCAAATGTTTAATCTTTCTCGTTCTCCAGGTGCTTCCACGTTAGACTCTGTGATTCCGCTTGTTTATGTGATGCAGTGTACATTTATTTTAACTACGGATTTGAAAACTGATTCATACAATACAGTTTATGAGATTTTAATTAAAAAAAACATTATAATTTATAAAACTATTTCTTTAAGAATGTGTTTGTTTCTGTATTTTAAAAGTGATTTTTTATTTTAATTAGTATTTTCAAAACATTTTGATGTTAAAAATAAATTCTCTAGAATCTTCTATTTATTAGTGGACAACTTTTGAACTGATGTTTCATCCTGTCGTTTGTTTTGTCCAGAAAAATGGAATCTGTTTCGATTTAACGAACGTAATTCTTGTTTTTTTGCCCCCTTGAATGTTGTATGCCAGTCATGATACTGTCAAGGGTATATAACTGTATTGTCTTTGTTTCGTGTATATTGAATTGTACTGAATAATTTTTTATTCTGTATTTGATAAATACTAAATAGAACATGGTTTGTCAGGGCCTGTACCGGTCCAAAAAAAAAAAAATAGAGAATTTATTTAACTTGATCTAGTTAAAAATTTAGGTCGAGTCGAGATAAAACATTAGTGAAAAAATTAGCTTTTTTTTTTACAAAACAAGGTTGTTTTAATTTTTAATTTTTAAATTTAGGTGAACTCGATTTGACCTTTCTAACTAGTGACTCAATTTTTACTAGACAAGCCATACAGGACCAAAACTTGCTGAAAAGTCAAGGATGCAAAATAGGAACGGCCGACAAGCAGTGATTTTGCAGGGTCACGCGGTTCGTCGACATAAATGCTCCCACATGCATTTTTATTAGCCACTAAAGAAGA
Organism: Salix caprea; assembly: GCA_964035475.1. Taxonomy (NCBI): domain Eukaryota; kingdom Viridiplantae; phylum Streptophyta; class Magnoliopsida; order Malpighiales; family Salicaceae; genus Salix; species Salix caprea. Next base: position 4,651,975 of record OZ037757.1, on the reverse strand, counting down.
GCACTGTAATAGTATAATGGTTTCGTTTATCATCCTTCCAACTTGAAATTCATCATCGTCTTTCATTGCAGCTCTAAAAATGCGCTATGATTGAAAATGATGACTTGATTATATTACGTTTTAAAAAAAATTAAAGTTTTTTTTAAATTAATATTTTTTTCATATCAAAATTAATTTTTTTTAAATAAAAAATATTATTTTTATATTAAAAAATATCTTTAAAAACAACTTTAACCAAATAATCACTTATCACTAAAGTTTGTGCGGTGAAAACTATGATTGAATTGAAAAAAATATATAAACACCGCCTCGCTAAAGAGGCTCTCACGAGTCACGAGTTCTTTGACCTTGTTACCCCAAAAAAAAAATAATAATAATAATATCCAGGGTGTGAAAACTGGCCCAAAAATGAACAAAATGTGCTATGAAGTCCTGGCAATTCCCTGAGAGAGAGAACTGAAGGTAGGTGATGACGGCCAGAGCTATTTATTGGGATCATCAATGATGACAGATCCTTACCCTTTGGAAACTTTCGCGTTTAGTTTGTTTTTAAAATGTTTTTTATATAGAAATTTATTAAAATAATATTTATATATTTTTAAAAAAATATTTTTAAAATTATCTAAAAACATAAAAAAAAAATCATTTTTTTTTAAAACACTTTTAGAATGAAAATGACAGAGGGATAGCTGGTTATTTTTAAAGTTATCATGTCTAGAAATATGATTGTTGTTGTTTTTTAAAATCTTTCTTGTTCAAAAATACTTTAAAATGATTTAAAAAATATCGACACATGAAAATAATTTAAAAACACCAAAAAAATTTAATTTAAAATAAATTTCAATTTTTGTTAAAAATACTTTTAAAATATAATACCAAACAGACATATAATATAGTATTTGTAAGGTGAATTGCGCGAAACAAAAGCTTTATATTGCGGTCCGATCTTGCCTCAAGAGAATATTCTTTTAGCATAAAGACATTTCTTTTCTTATGGTCCCATGACTAATTTTACGTAAGTTTATCTATAAAAATATTAAACTTGAAAAATAAGTTAATCACTTTTTTAGTATTTCATGAGCTGATTTGCACGCTTCGCTGGACTTTTTTTATCTATATAGAAAATTGATTGATTTTATAAATATTGTATTTTGTTATTTTAATATTTAATTAGTATAATTGTAATTGATAAAATCTATTAGAAATGGTTTTTTTCAACCAAAATGTAATTGAATATTGTTATTGCTAAAAAAAATTTGATAACATTTATTAGAAAATTTGCTAAGAAGGTGAAATAATTTATTAGAAATTTGTTGTCATGGGTACTCTGGTAAAAAAAAAACAAAAAAAAAACCGGTAAAAAAAGAACAACTGACTTGGACATTAAAAAATAAAAAATACATGTGAAAAAAAGGTCACGGTTTCTTAAAAGGAAAAAAAGAGAGTCTAAAATATAAATTTAACTTCAAAGTCAAAGTTTTTTTTTATAAGATTTATTCATCATATTATTATATTAAATATATTTAAGAATACCGATATTATTTTTTTTTGCAAGAAATTGTAGGTCATTTTTTTCTCTCTATATATATTTTTAGGCGATAATATTAAATAAACATTAAACACATATACTTAGTCTCACATACTATATAGTGTGATCGAAATGAGAAGTGATTTTTATATTTTTTAATTGTAGATAACCTAGGTAAATTTGTAAAAAAAAAAATATGAGTTGCCTTTTTTCCCCAATAATATTAGATCTGACACATTATAAACAAAAATATTGCAATTTTTTTTCAAAAATAAATATAAATTTTTTGCGTGCTATAATTACTTATTTTCCATCTAAAAAGAACAGTGTAGTTGAAACGGAAAGTGCCTCATATATTTTTTAATTGTAGATAATCTAGGCAAATTTGTTTACCTTTTGTTTTTTTGAGTTGTATTTTTTCCCGGGTAATATTAGATCTTAAATATTAAAAATCCAATTTTTTTATTTTTTTTCAGAAATAAACTTGAACAAAAGAGCACAAAATTAAAATTCAAAGCCAAATTTTTTTTTATCTTATAAGATTTATTCATCATATTATTATATTAAATGTATTTAAGAATGTTGATATTAATTTTTTTCCTGCAAAAAATCCGAGGTCATTTTTTTTATCTCTTTATATATTTTTAGGCAATAATATGCAATAAATATTAAAACATATAATAATGACTTGTTTGCCGTTTAAAAGGAACAGTGTAATCGAGACAAAAATGACTTGTATCGGTTTTTTAATTGTAGATAACCTAGGTAAATTTGTCTATTTTTTGTTCTTGAGTTGTCTTTTATCCCCATTAATATTAGATATAAAATGAATATTGCTATTATTGCAAAAACAATTAAAATTATCAAATTATCCCGAAAGAAAAAACACTCAAAAACATTAACAGAAGAGTAAGCAAGAAAAAGAATATATTATTATTATTATTATTATTATTATTGAAAGTGGCAGAAATAAATAAAAGAAAAAAAATCGAGGGAAATCTAACACCAGGCAAATAGAAAACAAATTCAAAATAAAAATTATTAGGAAAAACAGCAATTATTTGATAAGCATTCAAAAATTAAAAATTTAAGGGCTAAATTGAAAATGAACTAAACAGGGATTTAAATCATAAATCAAAAGTTGAAGGGCTGAAATGAAAATCACATTTATTATCAATTTCAATCTAAGGACAAAATTGCAAAAATTCAAACCTGTGTACCGAATTTATTGACCTATTTGGACCCAATCCGGAAATAAAAAGTTGCAGGACCGAAGTGAAAGGTGCACATTTAACTAATTTCAACCTGAAGGACCAAATCGAACCAAATTAAAACTAATATAACATAAGTGAAAGGTGCAGGAAAACAAATTGCAAGTTAAGGGACCGAAGTGCAAAAGGCAAAAACACGAGGGCCTCTCCTGCACTTTGACGTGCAAGAGAGAGAGAAAAATGTTGCCACCGTCTTCAACCGGTCGACGGGCCGTCCACGCACATCGGATGTGGAAACGCACCGACGCGGGAGGAAGAAGACTCCGAGGCGCACCCAGTACGACGACGGTTTCCCATCTCCGGTCACCGTATGACTACACACGCGCCGCCTCAACAGGGCGTGCGACAAAAAACCTTCTGGCGCGTGGAGCTGACGACCTGACAGCAGCCGAGAGAAATAATAAAAAAGTAGGGTCAATTACCGACCTGCCCCTGTACCTAAAACACCTTTTTTGTCTTGTTAAGGGCTATAACCGTATTTAGCCAATTTCCAAATTAATAAAATAAGCGGATGACCGGCTGGGCAGACCGGACTGGTCCGGTTCGTTTGGTGCAATGACAACGCAGCCCCCCGGTCCGGCGACGTTTTTTGTCGTTTTCGGAGGGCTGTTTCGTTAATTCACTGTTCCCAGCCGGGAAAAAAAAAGGGTGGACGAACTCACGCGACACACGGAGAACAAAAGTCCAGTCCACAGTGCACTGAGTCTTCATGTACAGTTCCACAAGGCCGAGCTGTTTTAGCTATTGTATAATAATAATATAATGACTGTGAAAGTTCTTTTCTTCTTCTACACGCCAAATAATTACAAAAACTAAATTCATCTATTGACGCTCCATTGCGGCCAAGACAAAAAAAAAAAAAAAAAAAAACATTGAAAATAAATATATCGGGTAGCGCATAAATAATTTACAGAGGTAAGATAATATAGTGAATCAAGATTTAGACAGGCTCGAGCTAAATAAGCTGATGTGATTTAATTAGATAAAAAGAGAACAAGCAGCAACAACAAGTGAAGCAATTTGAACAAAAATAAAGTTTTTATAAGAAACTAGATATAAATAATGGCTGTCGTGTAAAAAGACGACAAAACTCATATTATGACATGACCATCCCATGATACAATAATGAGATAAAAAAAAGATGCCAGCTTGAGTGAGCATATAGTATATCCAACCTGAGTCATGAAAATGATACATGTCAATAAAAAATATAGCATTAAGGTTTTATTTTTTAAAATCTAGTATATAATAGAAAAATAAAAATAATTAAAAAGAATGACCCAGAAAAAAGCACGCCTGGCAAGTCTACTGGACCTTATAACCTAAATTATACGAACAAGATAACCCAATGAAACATGTAAAAAACTCAAGGCTAATTTGTCAAGTCCATGGTTCAAGTGATGAGATTGAAATAAAAAAATATTAAAAAAATCACAAAATCTATTTTTTTTTAAAATAAAATAAAGGAATAGAATGTAAAATATCAAAGAGCACAAAAAAGGTGCACAGTAATTTCACAAGGAGATTTATTTATTTCTTAAATCTAATATACTTTTAAAAATTTATTAAAAGAAATATCTTGAAAAATACTCTGGTTATCTTGCCGTCCAAAAAAACATTAAAGCAGTCGACTTAAGTGGCGCGTTATTCCTCGTAATCTACCGGGCATGCACTGCGCGTCAAACCGGTGTCTCCCTTTAGCAGCTTGTAAAACGTATGTACAAGATCACAGTAACAACGACAAAAATACCAAGGTCTCTTCCGTGTACTCTCTCAGTGAAACCGGAATTCAACCCGCAGAACTTTAAGATTTTTTTTTAAAAAGCACTCACACACGTGAGTCACATGTTTAATATCTTAAGGGTGATAGTGGGCATGACTATATTTTCTTAAAAGAAAAATATAATAAAATAATATTTTTTAATTTTTAAAAATGATTTTTATATCAAAACAATATAAAAACATGTATTTTTTTTT